>RPOG01003635.1:0-59268 GCA_008086565.1 Thalassoma bifasciatum | reverse complement strand
GAGGCCTGAACAGCTCATCACAAACACGGGGTGATACCCATTCATAAACACACACACACACACACACATCACATATTAAAAACAAAGGCAGACGAGGTTTGATGGTGCAGAAAAACTCCCCCCTCACACTTTTACAGTGTGTGGAGGTGTATTTTAGAAGTGTGTGGGAGGATTAGATGATGATGAATGTTTTGCTCTTCGAAACTTAACCACCTGTCTGTGTCACCTCCAAACATCACAACCTGCCTCTGTGGTTGGTCTCTTACCATAAAACATTAATTTTCCCCAAAGTCAAAGACTTTACTGTCAATAATAATAATTGAAAATGAAAATATGGAGGCACAAAGAACAAGGATGAAGTCCACATAATGGAAACTGATCCAAAGTATATTTAATGAATAATATCATCCCAAGTAACTTATTATTTTTGGATTTGGATGTGCAGCCACTTAACTTATTTTTATTTTTATTTAATTGTTTATTTGATGTGGAGATCACAATAACACTGGAAAAACCAGATGCATTGTTTGAGTACCTTAGCACAGGTGCTAATTCGCAACACTCGTCCACAGGAGGCTTTTGAAATTATAAAATAATTAAAGTAATGAGAGAAAGAAGAGAAGAAAAGGAAAAATACACAGTGTGTTATAACATTACAGAAATAATAAAAGCAGTTGTTACAAATTAAATATGTACATATGTTGTAAAGCAAAGACAGTGTGATAAAACTATCATCCCATCAAAATTATTCATGTGAGCAATGTTGTTTTGATTTCTGCCATTGTTTGAGTCCTTTGTTAAAGCATTACTTATTTATCTTAATTATTTATTTTGTCTTATTTAACCTTTTTTTTAACTTGGAAGAGGCTATTTTCTTCTCTTAAGATTGAAAACACGCTCAAAACTACAAGTAACTACCTCCACAATACAACATTACAATATACATTTAGACTAAGCATCAGTGGACAGATGCATCTGCCTCCAGATCATTCAAGATCTTCTTAAAATCATCCAATGAGCAAAGTTCACCAAGTTTCAGGCCTTTTTTGATTTAGTTTTTCCAGCTTGAGGAAGCAGAAAACAAGAATGTTTTTTTCCATAGGTTAGTCTTGACCCTTAAACAGACAGTAATATAAGATCTTGGAAACAAAGGTGACAAGTTCCTGCATTCTTAACAATGGGAAATACATTTATACATGTATGCAAATGCAAGCAGTGATGAGTGATGCTTTAAAAGTAGTGATGAATCTCAAAGCAACAAAAGAAAAGCAGGATCTGATTCTGAAATAAAAACCGAACACTAGTTTCAACCTTTGTACGAGCTCCTGAATGTGAGGAGTAAAAGTTAAAGAGTCATCGATTGAAATTTAAAGGTATCTGTGGTTTGATACAAGTCCAGTCTGTAGATGATTGGGCCATTTTGGAAGTTTGGATATTTTTTACCAGAAAAAAGCATAGTTTTTGTCTTCTCTGCATTCGAATAAGTTGCAAGTCATATTTTATTTATTTGCTGAATTGTATTAAACATAGTTTGTAACTTAAACTGTGTCAAAGTCTGGTCTGAGTGCGTGCATAACAATACATCTGTCATTTTTTAAAATCAATTACCAGACGTTTCAGGGGACCCCACTGGAAGTAACACTAATATAAACAAATGTTTTTTTTCTTTATTTGGTGTTCACAGTCATAAACCTGGATCCTAGTAGTGACGTGCAGATCAAAACAGAAATATCAAAACCTCTGATACCAGATCTTTATGCTCTAAAATCGATTTTTAGTTATTTGAGGTGACGTTTATTATCAACAAGAACTCAGGGAAGAAACTAAACCATTGAGATTCTGTCTAAATGATGGTCAGTTGTTGGTAACTACTTTTTCTTCCACCTGTGCAAATGCGTAATTGCAGAAAGTAGTGGTGGGCAGATAAATCTAAAACATCGATATATCAACACCAATGTTGGCATCAGTATTGATCAATACTTGCATGATGAGATCGATACTTAAAATTATCAGTAAATTGCAGATGGTCTGTGATTAGTTTATCTACCAGTATGTGCAAGCTGTTTGATCAATATGATGCATTTAAGTCTAGAATATAACAATTTTTGATCATCATGAATATTTAAATGTACTGTTTTACAGTAAAGCAGAAAAAATGTAAGCACATGATTATTTTCTTGTTGAAAAACTAGTTCTTTACTTTCATTCATGAACAGAAACATTAGTTTGTGTTATTCTTAATTAATTTTGGCACACTTCTTACCCATGTACAAAGAATCAATATCGGTATTGATATCAGCCATTTTAACCCTCCTGTTGTCTCCAAAAGCTATTTTGTTATAACTTTTGTTTTCTTTGATAGAATTGATTAAAAATTACATAGATGGTTCCATTAAATACTATTTACATGTAAAATTAGTGATGACTATTATTGTTAAATTATGTATGTTTTATGTAAAATTAAAGCACCTTCCTGCCATTAAAGAAATTCAATGATTTCAAAACAATATCCTGCCATCACTTTGACAAATACATGTCTGTAATATTACATCAATTTATGCACATCTAATAATAACCTTAGTTTATTAAAAAAAAAAATCAGAATTTTTGCTTTTTCCACTCAAAGTAGATGTATACTTTTATATAAATAAGGTCTTATCATACCATATATCACAAAAGTAGTTGTTAAATATATGTGAATATGTTGGAAGTATTAAAAATGCAGAAAAAAATGGAGGAATTTTATTTACCTTGTACTTTATAAACAGTCAGAACAGACAGTGCAGTCAGTTACATATTAAAATGAATAAGAAATAAAGACGTTAAACTGGTAAATCAGCTTTCTCTTGAGTAAGTGACCTACATTATGGGATTTTTTTGGACACGTTTAAGTTTTGGCTTATTCAACTCTGAAGTTCGTTTCTCTTTAAATTTTTCAGACCACATGAAAAAACGACAAACCGGCCAATACCAGAGCGACCTGTAGTTCCTGGAGTTTAGAGCAGAGCAGGATTTTATGAGTCTGTAAATCTATAACCAAACTCTGCAGCAGAGCAGAGAGAAGAGTGTGAGGACATGGCGGTGTGTCTCCTCAGTGCAACATTCTTCAAATACAGGAGTAAAATCAGGACAACCTCCATGACTGCGATCCAAACATACTGGTAACTATTCACACTCTATCTGTGGTTTCTGCAGGATTATCAGCACAAATACTGACTTAATCTGCGCAATTCTGCAGCAGCAAAACACACAAGTCATGCTCTCTGCTTTCAGAAACGTGTTGCATGTGTAATATCAGTTGATTTCTTTATTTTTCCTGGAAGGTAATTCTTCTTAATTCCACTAGATGGCGCAGCAGTGCATGGAGCCCTGTGTGTGTAAATGCTTCTGCAGAATAATCATCATTAAGGTCATAAAAAGTCTTTAATTTAGAGCAGTGGTTCTCAACCTTTCTGTGTCATAACCCCTGATTTAACATGCACTGGTATCTGGGACCCCCAGGATTTATTTTATTATTATTATTTTGATTTAAGAAAGCAAAAATCAATTCATTGTAATCAAAACTTTAATAGGAATGTGGAGAAAAACAGCCCAAGTTTGTTTCTGCACATTTATGTTGTCAAGCATTTTTGTTTTTCTATATTTTCTCAGTTATTTAAAGACAAAAATAATGTCTGAGTGGCTTGTAACAAGTAACAAATATTTACGAGTGGGATAAGAAAAAAATTCCCTTCAAGTTTCTTAAAATTTGAATGTCTCAACACAATAATTTTTTACATTTTTTGCTTGTTTCAAGTAATTCAGATGTCATTTTTGTCTTAAAATAACTTAAAATGTGACATTTTTTCTGGACTGGTCACTTGAATGTGGCTCATATTGGGAATAAAAAGACATTTTTCTGAAAATAAGACATAAACACTCGCTTAGATTTAAGTTTTTGCAGTGATAATATGAACGAGTTTGGCAACTTTTGCTTAATGAAATCGTTAATGTAAAACACTGCAGTTCAGATTACACAAACTTAGCTGATACAACAAATTTCTGAACTATAATGAGGCGGAAAACAACTCTGCTTGAATTTTTGTAATTAAAGTTGATGCAGTTTTTGACAGCTCTACAAATGTTATGTGTAACTAAAATGCCACTGCTGAAATAATTCAGGTCAGAGTCCGTCTTCAGCACAGGTCATGTGTAAGAAAAGTAAACTGATAATCTTGCCAAGCTGGAAGAGCAGGAAAGATTAAAACGCCATCACTGTCACAGTGAAGTTTAGCCGTTAAAGATTAGTATCTGCACAAAAGAAGGAATTATGCATCAGAAGTGGGTCAAAATTGCAGAAACAGTTGAAACTTCTCATTGAAGAGCCTGATTTTTGTAAAGGTGCAACATTCTGCAGACTATTACAAAAATGCAAAATGAATCTATTCTGTTTCATAACACACTCCACTCGTCTGTCTGTCTCTCTGCTTCCCTGCAGCTCTGCAGTGACTCCAGGCAGGCAGCACATTAACGGAGTGGACCTGTACTATGAGCGCACAGGTGCAGGGAAACACCCGCTCCTCCTGCTCCCTGGTGCTATAGGTAAGTACAACCAAGCCACACCTCCTCCTAAAATCTCACATACACATACATCTCTCACATCCTTTAAACTTTTGGGAACTATTTTGACAACAGGAAGCACTCGGACTGATTTTGGTCCCCAGCTGAAGTCTCTGAATAAAGAACACTTCACTGTGATTGGCTGGGATCCTCGTGGTTATGGACGGTCCCGCCCCCCAGACAGAGACTTCCCCCTGGACTTCTTTGAGACAGATGCAAAGGATGCAGTGGATCTGATGAAGGTGTGATGTGTTCGTCTTTGCTCTGCAGATGATAATAACATCAATTTTAATAATAATAATAGCGTTATTTATGTAGTAGGGCCGGGCAATTCATCCAGCCAATTAGATTAAATCCCAATATGTCCTGTTGCAGTATTCTAATCACAGACAGTGCAACATGTCTATAACCTGAAATGGGTCAAAATAGCATTCACATTTTTTGCAGCAGATGTTTTCTGTTCTACATCAGAATTACTCAACCCTGGGGCGCAGATGGTCTAGTGGATATGGCCGCGCACCATGAGGTTTGCCCTCGAGCGGGTGGCCCGGGTTCGATTCCCACCTGTGGCCTGTTTCCCGCATGTCATTCCCCACTCTCTACCCCCTTTCATACTCTATCCACTGTCCTCCACTATCCAATTAAAGGCAGAAAAGCCAAAAAAATATCTTTAAAAAAGAAAAAGAATTACTCAACCCTGCTCAACTAAAGAGACAAACTGTTAAAAATGACCCTTACAAAAGAAAGAATGTAAATGGTAAAGAGAGACAAAAACAGCAAAGAGTAGCCGAAAAAAAAATAGTTTGAGGTGGCAAAAATTGCCAAAAAAGCAACAAAAGTTGACAAGAAAAAAGGGCTAAAATCTGGTGAGTAGCATAAATGGGCCACAATTGGCAAAAAAAGACTGAAAAGTGACTGAAATGGCCAAAAAGCAAAATAAGATGGCAAAAAAATTGTATAAAACTTACAAAAGAGTCAGAAAGTACAAAAAACAGCGAGGAAAAAGTGAAAAGTGGTAACAATCTAAGTTGTAAGAAGAGGCAAAAACAGCAAAGAGTAGCATAAAAAATTTGTTTGTTGTGGGAAAAATTGCCAAAAAAGGAAAAAAAAAAAAAAAAAAAGTTTAAATTGGGATAAAATCTGGAAATATTCAAACAGTATCAAAAAATAGTCCAAATGTGGCAAAAAAAAAGATTGAAAAGTGACTAAAATGGCAAGAAAAATTTAGAGCAAACTTAGGAACTTGTCAGTGTATTGCAAAAAAAATAGTCCAAAAGTAGCAAAAAAAGAGTGAAAAGTGTCAAAAATAGGCAAAAACAATAAAAATTGCCAAGAAAATTGGGGTTCAACCTGGACAATAGTCAGAAGGTAGCAAAAATGGTCCAAAAGTGGCATAAAAAGAAGTTAAGTTGACAAAAAGCAGTCACAAGTATTACTAGTAAGTTGTTGTTGTGCTGTAATTAATGTCAGTATTCGTTCCCTACAATGTATGCCTTTAAAAGCATAAAATGGGTGACCGAGAAATAATCACACAAAAAATTGCAATTGCAATATAGGAAATAATAATCTCAATGAGATTATTTCTGCAAATTGTTCAGCCCTATTGTGGAGTATTTTTCAAAACAGCATCACAAAGTGCGTCACAGAATAAAAACGAACAATGGAAAGAAGTAAAGAAATACATAAAAGAGATGCAAAGGAGAAATAAAAAGGAAGCAAAAGAAACGTGAGCAGTGTAGGAAATACAGCTATTTATTTGAAATAGAAAACTGTTAAAAACCACCACTTAATAGAAGGAAAAAACATCAGAAGAATAAAAACGAACAACAAGATTAAAAAAGAAATGATGTTATTGACTGTGAGCTGCACAAACAGACTTGTTTACATTCTCCCCAGCATAGATCTCAATGATTGATATGCTTTAAAAGTTTGTTGTTGAGAAATACAACTCTACCAAGTCTCTGTGTTCACTATTTGGTGCATTTAACGCTGTATTTTTCTTTTTCATGCTTAGGCGTTGGGCTTTAGTAAGTTCTCTCTCTTGGGCTGGAGTGACGGAGGAATCACAGCTCTGATCGCTGCTGCAAAATTCCCCGACCTCATCGACAGGATGGTTGTTTGGGGAGCCAATGCGTACATCACCAAGCACGACCTTGAGATTTATGAGGGTACTCTTATTTAACATTTAACGTTTTTGTGTATAAACAACAAGCTGCTGACGCTGATTGTGTGTTCTTGTGTGTGCGAAGGCGTGCGTGATGTCGCCAGGTGGAGTGCGAGGATGAGACAGCCGCTGGAGGAGGTGTATGGACCTGAAAAGTTTGCTAAATACTGGAGCGCCTGGGTGGATGGGATTACACAGTTTGCAGGGAAACCAGAAGGTACAAAAAATGTCTTGACTGCATGTTCATGAATACTGTGAGTTTACAGAGTTTAACCTTTGGGAGTGTGTGTCAGTAAATCATGAATGTAGTCTCCACATTTTATTTTAAAGATCCGTCTCTAACTGTTAGATTTTGGCACATTGGGTTGAACATTTACAAAAGTATGTTAACTTTCTTGTGGTCAGGAAGTATCTGCATTGAGCATCTGCCTCTAATCAAGTGTCCGACCCTCATCATCCACGGAGAGAAAGACCCTGTGGTACCAACCTTTCACGCACAATTCCTTTCTGAACGCGTTAAAGGATCACGGTAAGATCACACATTAACAAAAACCTATCAATGAACTGAAGTTATAAAATGACATGAAACATTTGCAACATTATTTTTACCCCAAATGTAGACTACACCTGATGCCAGAGGGAAAACACAACCTCCACCTGAGGTATCCTGATGAATTCAACAAGATGGTCGAGGACTTTCTGCAAGACTGAGCAATCTGTTAACACTGCCAAATACCTGCTTATTATTTTATAGAAGAAGAAGAAGAAGAAGCAGACGATTTGTAGTTCTCAGGGAATATCAACACTAAAGGATGTGATTTTTTTTCTATTATTTAACTTCTATCTCTGTAAATTCAAGTAAGAGTCGTGTACTTATAATTATTTTCCATCAAATTGTTATTTTCTTGAAATCGAGTTTGCATTAAGGTACTCTGTGACTTCTTTATGCTGTTGAATTGTAATAAAGTGAATGATATAACTTTTTATATTATAAAAATAATCACTCCTAAAATTGACTTTGGGTACTTTACATCTCGTCATCAATACCAAATGAAGCTCCACCTTACAGGTTGGAATCTAAAATCAATCTATAAATTAAGAAAATACATACCATACACAAACACAATGGTTGTGTCAATGTAGAAAATAGTATAATCAATAGGTAAAATACAATTTCAAAGTTTAAAAATTCAGTTTTAAAATATTAAACCAGATATCAGATCATGGTTTTCAAATTAGATGTATTAACCACTATCAATTTCTTGTGAAAACAATCTCAGCTCATTTTCATTGCAATCTGGCCAGTTTTTTTGTTTATTATTATTATTATTATTATTATTATTATTATTATTATTATTATTATTATTGTTGTTGTTGTTGTTGTTGTTGTTGTTGTTATTTGACAACTACCGGTAGTCATTGTACTAAAGACCTAAAAAGAACTGAGCTTTAACTTCTCTATTGTTATAAATATTTTTCACACATTTAACGCAAAAAATGCAAAAATTTAATTCCGTCTGTTTTGCTTTTGTTCATTATAAAGATAAAATTCTATATTTGTAATATTTCTGAAAACAAAAAAATAAATAAAAATAAAATGTTCGAGTAAAGTAAAAATAACTGTTCGCTTGCTCAACAAACCGGAAACAGTCATTAACATTTGGATGTAAAATTTGGTAATTGTTTTAAAATCTTAATAAGTATCCATCAGCTCTAAGCTTTAAATAAGGATAGTATCTTCGTATTTTTACAGTCATGAAAACACAGCTTTCTGGGCTTATGACCCGAAACAGATAAAATTATCGTTATCAAAACTTTATTGTGAAATCCATGAGCGGAAGTCGGTTGTAACAGTTGAGGTTTTTTTCGCCGGCCTCTGTGCGCAGGTCGCTGCTAACGGGTGAGGAACATACTTTACATATTTTCAACACAGTGACCGTTAGACCACGGCACCAACGAGCAGCGACAGAGAAAGAAAAGACAGTCACTTCACTAAAATACACTTTTATCTCCTGTGTAATTGTGGTTCACTTCTTAATGTTACTTTAACAGAAGAATGAAAGCGACAGCCGTTACATTGTAGCTCATAACGTTAGCATGTGTGGCTGCGTTTTGTAGTGACACAAACTTTCTCATAACACCTCTAATGCGGAGACAGGCTTAAAGAGGGGGAGTTTGCTTTGGGACAACCGTAAAGGTAAGACAACAAGATAAACCACTTGTTCCCAGATAGTGTAGTTGTTTGAGTTTGTTTGGTCGAGTTTGGATGTGTTTGTTTTCTTTGGTGTGTAAATGAGCTGAGCTTGTAAACATGATACATCTGTTGTTTTTACCTGCTGAGTGACGTGGCCTTTACCTGAGCTTTCAACTATAGAAAATGCTGAGAGGGGGCTGAGACACACCCACAAACAAACACTTTCTCACAGTCACACACCTGTAGGGTTAGCCTGTTCCATAATAATTACACCTTTATAAACTGAAGCGCTATTACTTCATATTAAAGCTACTGTGAGAAGTTTTTAACTGTTTGTACAGGCTGAAATTAAAACTAATATCTCTTTATAATCCACTAAAGCAAACTGGACTGATTCCTCCAGGTCTAATGATTTCTTTTCTTGTATTTCTGGTGCCTCTAACTGCAGAGAGTCATCATCTCAGACCAGATGATTGATATTCTGCTGTAGAAACAGGTTTCTTTTAAGTGTATTTCATTAGTTTGGCTCTTTACTCAAAGAAAATCTCAAAGTGATACATAACATAACACACTATCATGTTTGCCTGAAAAGGATATGGAGCTTATTTAAGTTTAGTCTTTACTTTAAGCTTTACTTTTTCATATAAGTTTAGTCTTAAAATTAGATTTTCTCCATGCACATCTTTTATTTTAAGTGCATTTGAATCCTTATCAAGATGATGCTGCAGATGGTTGAATTTTGTGTTTTTGTTTTTATTTTTGTTCTTGTTGCACTTTGCTCTTCTTCCTTGAGCTCATGTATCACTATAGATCTTACATGTTAATATACTTTTCACTTAAGGTCTATTTTTCACTAAAACTGGAGCAACTTAAAGTTATTCTGATTAGAGATAGATATGCTTCTTTCAGGGTATCAATATTGATCATTAGTAGTCATAGAGGCCAATAACTGGAATTTGGAGCTGATATTTATGATCAGAAAAAGTGAAATTACTGGTGTCAAAATTTTAAAATACAAACTCTAACACTTAACTTTGTTTGAATCTATTTAAGCATCTGGTACTTTCTAAGTGATCTTGAAAAAGTTTTATTTCCAGATTCATACCTGATTAACATGCACAACTTAAATAAAAATATCAGCACTAATATATGTTATTTTTAGATACTATTTCTCAGCTTTCCTATCAGGTTGAGCAGGACCAAAGTGATTTATGGCATTTATCACTTAATATTTAACATGTTTATAAATTTGTTTTCTTAAGTTTTTTTTTAAAACTTATTTAAACTCTCTTTTGGGAAACTGAAGCAAGTAAAAGTGATTCTGATTGTTTCGTTTGTTTTCATATTGTTGCCTCATAGTTATTTCTGTGTTTTGCGTCTTCTAGATGAACGGCCACAGCGAACATGTGGCTCCTCTGAAGGTTTTGGTGACAGGAGGGTCCGGTTTGGTGGGCAGAGCCATTCAGCATGTGGTCAAAGAAGAGGGAGGAGCCAGAGAGGGGGAGGAATGGATCTTTCTGTCTTCTAAAGATGCCAACCTCATGTGAGAACAAACTCCCTATAACGGCTGCATGTACATATTCAAAGCCTCTGAGTGTTATCAGGGTATATTTAGATTAAAGATTATTTTAGTGTCTCTGTCCTTCATTCTTTATTGTTTGTTCTCTGCAGGAACTTGGAGGAGACACGAGCAGTGTTTGAAAAACATCGACCAACTCACGTCATTCACCTGGCTGCCATGGTGGGAGGGCTTTTCAAGAACTTAAAGTACAACCTTGACTTTTGGGTAAAGACTTTGCTAATGGACTTTATAGCTAGATAAAGTTTGCTTACATTCTTTATGATTTATCATTTTCATGTTTTGTTTTTCCCTTCCAGAGAAACAATATCTACATCAATGATAACGTGCTGCAGGCGGCACATGAAGTCGGAGCGGTCAAGGTTGTTTCCTGTCTCTCTACCTGCATCTTCCCTGATAAAACCACCTACCCTATAGATGAAACCATGGTGAGACGACCATATATCAGCTGTCATGTGTCTGTAAACATGTGATCAACAACTAACTTTCATTTTTATCTTCATAAAAGATCCATAACGGTCCACCTCATGAGTCAAACTTTGGCTATGCCTATGCAAAGAGAATGATTGATGTCAGTAACAGGTGAGAGCTCCATTCTTTTAGCATGTAGATAAATTTGCTCAATAATATGAGAAGTAAGACTGTGTGTGTGTGTTTCACAGGGCGTATTTCCAGCAGCACGGTCACTGTTACACAGCTGTGATTCCCACAAATGTGTTCGGACCTCATGATAACTTTAATATTGAAGACGGTCACGTGCTGCCAGGCCTCATACACAAAGCTTACATCGCTCGGAGTAAGTTTTATTACATGAAGGACAACACCAGGTATCCATAAGTGTTTTAAATCTAACATTTTAAAACTTCTCTGTGTGTGATTAGAGGAGGGGAAACCCCTGGTAGTTTGGGGCTCCGGCACTCCCAGAAGACAGTTCATCTACTCTTTAGACCTGGCTCGTCTCTTCCTCTGGGTCCTGAGAGATTATCCAGAAGTTGATCCAATCATTCTCTCTGGTGAGTCCTCATAAATACAACAGATAAGTAAAAAAAAAAGAAAAAATGTGATGTGATTTATAACAAAGCCTGTGTTGTGACTGATGGTTTGCAGTCGGGGAGGAAGATGAAGTCTCCATTAAAGAAGCTGCAGAGGCTGTTGCAGAAGCGATGGACTTAAAAGAAGTGGTGGTATCCTTTTAAACAGTCTTTTGGAACTTTTGTATAGAATTATCAGAGGTGTCTCTTTGTTAAAATCTGCAGTAAAGTCCAAAAACTCTGTTGTTTGATTAAAAGCATGGAGGTTCCTGATTTGAACACTTTACATGCCTGAGTTCTCTTCCTCTTATGAAACAAAAGCTTGCTTGTCAAGTGGATCAATAATTGTAAATTGTCCACAATCACAAGGAACTATTCACTGATTATTTGAACACTTCCTAGAAAAAAAACACGTCTCCGTTCCAGCTTTGCATGTTGACTGTGTTCAGCGATCCACGTGAGACAGAGGAGTTCCCGCTCCATTGATAAGTCTACCTTACTTTATGTTGGGCTGTAAAACCTCAAACCTGTTGTCTCCTGGCCTGACTCCACTCATTATGTCCATTTGTTGTCGTAGTTAAGGTAAATTCGACCTAATTTTGACACGGTTTGTCTTATTTTGAAAGTCACAGCCTCTTTTTTACAGGGTTCCTACGCATCCTTGAACAGTCTCAAAAAGTCTCAAATCCATGTATTTAAAAATAAGGCCTTAAAAATTCTTAAATTCATTAAAATTTTATATTCTGGTCTTAAATAAATAACTCATAGTCTATGACTATGGGTCACTGTTTGCACTTTTACATGCAGCCGTTAACCAGAAAGCACTGAGGATCACCTTATGTTCAATAAAAAGACAAAAAGTAAACTTAAATGGGTCTCATTGAGTGACACACATACTCTGATTTGGCTGTAATACAGCCCAAACATCAACTATATTTATGTGTTTTTGGTCTTAAATTTCATTCAAAGTGGCATTAAAAAGGTCTTAAAAAGTCTTAAATTTGACTTGACAAAACCTGCAGGTATCCTGTTTTAGTTGGTTTCCGTGCACTACTTCCTTTCATGCTCAATTTTCCCTATGGTGAATTGAGCGTCATCTGGCAAAAATAAGATTATTAACCCCTTTATTAAAGTATTAACTATGATCCACTGGACGACAACAGAACCAATCCAGTGTGAGTTGACACACTGACTTGTGAATTTCAGCCGTCATACTCACTTTCACACAAGCAGAAAGAAAGAAAAAGACCCATGACTTCGCGTGTTTGCAGTTCCATCACAATGTACATAATGTAAATACTGCTTGACCCTTGTTACTTTTTGCTTTTGGTACTTACTGCTTATTTTGCACTGATTGTTCATACTACTGCTTATTTTATTACCTCTATCTCGTTTATTTTCTGACGTCTGTATCATATCAAGAGCCATGGAAACAATGAATTTCTCCTTGGATTAATAAAGAAATTCTGATTCTGACATGGTCTAAACATGCTGGCGTTTTCAAACAAAATTTCATTCCTGAAGCATCCTTGACTTCAGGTTTCCAGTTTGATTCCAGTAAAGCTGACGGTCAGTTCAAGAAGACAGCGAGCAATGCGAAGCTGCGTCACTACCTGCCAGATTTCACCTTCACACCCTTCAAACAAGGTGGGACACACTCACTTGTTTTTTTTTCATGAAGTATTTCACATTCCTGCACTGCAAAAATCAAACCAGAGTCTGTTTTGACTTCTTCTCTCTCCTCTCGTAGCTCTAAAAGAGACCTGCGATTGGTTTGTTGCCAACTACGACTCAGCTCGGAAGTGAAACCTCTGGAAATCAAGTCGGTAAAAGTCTGTGGATCCAGAGAGGAAACGAGGAACGAGCTTGATGTGGAGAAAGTCAGGAGAAGAGACGATTGTTCACCTGCACAGGTGGGACGACTGTTACTGAATGAAGTCTGTCAGTTTGATTCTGTTTGTTCCTTCAGACAAATCGACTGAAAATCTCACTATGAAGTCAAATCTGCCACACAGCACTCTGTTTTCTTTAGAAGACCAGCTTCTTTCTAGTCTTTCATGAATGAAGTAGAAGTGGAAGTATTAAACATTTCAGTTATTGATTAACCTTCACTCCAGGTGCTGGCACGCTTATTTTCAATTCAGAGTATTATGGTCTAGTATTAATCTTTGTTCCAGCTGATCAACATTTCATCATGAATTACTTTTATTTAGATCATTTGGGGAATTTAAAGTGAGCCTTTATTTAAAGAAGAAGAATATTTATGGTATATTTTGTTGAACTTTTGGCTTGGTTGGTTTGTAGTCAGCGTACTGGCACCGAGCTTAATAAATATTTTGTACCCGGCATCCGTGTTGTCTGATGTCTCGTGTGAGGAAAGACGATTTATGTTATTGGTGGCAATATGATAAAAACAAACAACTATTAAAGCCTGGCAGGATATGAGAAAAATAAAGGGACTAAAGTGACAACATAGACTTTCTCCTGGTATCATTGACAAAGGCTTTGAGTTTTGGGACAGAAAAGGGCATCTATATAGAAAAAAACACTACTTTATATCAATGGTTTAACATACCCAGTGGAATGTCTGACTTAAAGATTCAAGTGTATGATAAAAGTTTTCTATATCTAGTCCCCATTGCTGTAATACATTGGTACTAAATAAAATCAATAGAGATAAAAAAGACGATATATGAGAATATTTTGGATATGTCAGTTTTCTCCAGCAGATATTCCTCCAAACTTTATTGTTCCTCACACTGACCCTCTACAAAACCCTAATGATTGAGGAATTAAGAAAAGTAGATTGTGACTGCAGAATTTAGAACCAGGTCAGTATTGATTTTTTTCCCACTTGAAAGTCTATTTACCAGTTTTTTTAAGTTGCATTGCCCATAAACTCTACTATGAATAGATCTACCGGGCACTATTTCTGCCAACCAACTCATAACTTGTCACTAGAAAGATGTTAATTTCTTCAAAAGCCAAAAGTGGCTTCTTGCAAGTGTGTACCAGTCCAAATAAAGAAGTATTACATTTTACTGTTACTGCAAAAAATCAAATATATATTTCCCCCCTTCTTTTTTTTTTAGTTTGTAGAGGTGAAGCATGTATTATGATCCATCAACTTCAATCCTCAACAAAAATCTTTTTCCAGTCCAGAAGAATAAAATAACACTCATACACCCAGTTAAAAACTCATGAGTAGAGGAATAATTTATTAACTTAAAAGTGCACAGATAAAAATATGACATTTGAAGTACATGTAACGATGCAAGCAAAGTGCTAAGAAGCAACTCATATAAAGGCAAAACACGTAAGACACATTAAAAACAACAGTTCAAAGTTTTGCAGAGAGGAACCTCTAGCAAAGAGAAAACATTTGCATGTGAAGTGTTTCAGAGCTGCACGTACGAGCTGAGCCCCCCCTCGTGGACTCTGCAGAACTCCAGTCCAGGTACCGCCCTCTTCTTACAGGCCTTCCCTGTTTTCGTGATGCCGTTGCACAGCTGACGTCCTGACAGAGAGCTGCAGAAGAAGAAATACAGAGGGAATCAAAACTTGAACTATTTCTGCTTCAAACACTCTTGTGTTACCAAAAAGATGAACTCCGACCTGTTGCTGATGATCGACGGAGCAGGACTCGCACTTCTGGAGTCGTTCCCCGGATCACGGGAGTCGTTCACGGCGTCGAAAACTCCTCCCAGGTTCCTCAGAGGGATGTCATCAACCAGAGCCTGGAAACAAAACCACAGATAAATAATCCATTCTGTAACATCTCTGTTCGTCTTTGAAGCATTTACTCACAGCAGAAAGCGGCTGTGGGAGGAGCCTCGGGGTGGAGTGACTGGGCGTGCCCATCGACACGAATCTGGATTCTGGCATCCGCCTCCTGTGAGGAGGAGACACTGCTGAGATACCGAGGTCTCCTGTGTTTGAAGACAGAAACGTAAGTAAATAAGAGGAACAGAATCTAGAATGATATTTACTTTAAAGGTAGGGTGACCATATTCAAACAACCCAAAAAAGAGGACCCCCCTACCAGGCTTCTTCTTGGAGAGGAAACTCAAAGATGATAAAGTAGCTTCTTAACCCAAACATTTTTTCAAAACACTCCTTTTCAGTTTGAAGTGAATATTTTCTAGAAGGATAATGTATGAAAGCCCATTTCCTCCATTTAAAAATATAGAAAATTAATATCTGGTTCTGTTGAGATTTTTTTTTTTGCACATATAAAGTCAAAATTTTGAGATAAAGTCAAAACTTCAACTTTTTTTGCTCAAAGGTTTTGACTTTTTATCTCAAAATTTCTACTTTTTATCTCAAGAGTTTGACTTTAACATCATTAAACACTGACTTTATTTCATAACTATGACTTCCAATCTAAAAATTTTGACTTTTTTCTCATAACTTGTTGACTTTTATTCTGATGATTATGACCTTTAACTCATTTTTTTTGTAATTTTGGTTTTCAATCTCAAATTTCAACCTTTTGTTTCAAAATTTTACTCATATCAAAATATGGCTTTAATCCCATAATTGAATTTAAGGCTCAAATTTCAACTTTTCACTTCAAAATTTCGACTTTTTATCCCATTTTTGAAATCCCCAAGTTTCAACTCTGTCTAAAAGTATTGAGTTTGAATCCTGTAACTTTGACTTTTTTCTCATAGTAATGACTTTTCATCTCAGAATTTTAACTTTCAATCTCAGAATTTCAACTTTTTTGTCCTGAAATTCCGACTTAACGTGATATTTTAACATGTTGCCTGAAAATTTTTTACTGTTTAACTCCAAATTTGACCTAATATGGGCCAAAAAAATTCTCAACACAGTTCACAACCACAACCAAAAAAGGCTTATCAGATTGTCTACAAAAGTGCATTTCCACTTCAGCATTTTCTGTCTGAGACAGCAACGCAAGCCGTCAGAGCAAATCCAACATTTTGGGGAATTTCTTTAAATCTCCCTGGACATAATTTTACGACAAAAGGGAGGACATGTCCAGGTAAAAGAGGACGTTTGGTCACCCTACTTTAAGGGAATTGATGTTAAAACAAGCAGTTTATCAAACCTGATACGAAGCTGTCCTGATGCAGCAGGTCGTCCTGCTCCATGAAACCGTCCTTTTCATCTCTGGAAACAAACAAGATGATTTCTTCAAATATATGTGCAAAATGTACAGGTTTTTTTACAGTGTAGTAAATAAAATAAACTAACTGTTCAGTTATCTCTTCAGCATTAAAAGACTCACTTCTGTGGAGTGGAGGATGGAGGATACGTGGATGAAGCTGTTTGCTTTTGAGGTTTCACAATCTCACATGGAGTGATGGGCAGAGGAGCGACGGGTTTTCCACTGAACTGGAAACAGTTTCTCACCTGATTCACAAACCAGTGACCTGCATGTGTGAGACGAAATGTGAGTTAACAAACTTTAAAAAGACAAAGCTGGAGATGGTTTATGTTTGTTGTGGACAGTTTTACCAAGAGAGAGTGCGAGCAGCAGCAGACTGAGGCTGGTGAGATCCAGCGCCGGCTGCTGGTTGACTTCTGCGACTGCGTTCAGAGGGACGGTGAGCAGCAGCATCGCTCGAGAGAAAGCCGGACAACGCAGGAAGGTGAGGAGGACGGCGCACAGGACGAAGTATCCTGTATGAGCGACGCACGTCCACATGGCTGTCAGACTCAAACCTGGATCACAAGAAGAGAAAACGTCAGAGAAATGAAAGAAAACTGCTGACGACAGATTTAAAAATAAATCCTTTGATTCCCCTGACTCTGACCTGCCCAGCCTAAGTATCCCTGGATCATGTGAAGTCTCTCCTCGATGCGGCTCTGCATGTTATCCAGGTAATGCAGCAGGAATCCCAGAGTGCTGTTCATGCGCTCCAGTTTGTTCATCAGGTCAGAGTAATACTGAGACGTCTGGTCCTGGTACTGCAGGAACTCCACCATGCTGTGGTCTGAAAAGACACAGAAACAAAGGTGAAAGGTGAGTGAATCTCAATCCTAAAGCTACTTTCTCTGTATGGAAGGTACTTTTTCCAGCTGTCAAGTGCTACATTTCACCCACAAATCCATTACCCGTCGACTCGAAAGCAACACACAAAACTTATTCTGTAAGAAAACTGTATTTATTGGTTATGTGTTTGCTCCCTGAAAATTATATTCAACTTTAAACAGATTGGTACAATGTGAAAGCCGCACCAGGTTGTTTTCAGAAGAAATTCAAGCTCAGGAATTTCACATATCAGTAAAAGCTGTAGCCTATTAATCTTGTATTTTTAACCCTTTAACTACCTCCTGGACCAAATGGTTAAGCACATTTTGAGTTAATACTTTTCAATAAGGGGAGCGATTAACTTAACTCAAACTGATTTAACCATCTCTACCACTTGGTAGAATTATGCGATGGATCCTGAACCTTTTTTTTTTTTTGTTGCTCTACTACAGTCAAGTTGTTGATGTACATTTGTATGCCTTCAATTTGTACTTCAAGTTTTTTCATGCAAAATGAAAGTAAAAAAAATCTGCCTATGGAGAAGTAAAAAACGCTCGTAAAGTTTCTCAAAGTTTGAATAATGTCTAAATACAACAAAGTTTTTTCTTACGTTATTGGCAGATTGTGGCTATATATTAAAATAAAGTCAATTTTTACTAAAAATGAGACAAAAACACTGTTAGATTTCAGTTTTTGTCGTCCAACATATGAACCAGTTCATGAACAAACGCTCGTTGAACTTGTTAAAGGCACAGCACTGCAGTTTAGATTATACAAACTTGCCCCATACAACAAATTTTGGAGAAATGCTGTAACAAAAAAGGACTAGAATGACCCTGCCTGAAATATTGTAATTTCATATCGTTTAATTTTCCAAACTGATTTGACCCCAAGGTTGAAAATGATTTTTTTTTTGTTTTTTTTACCGATTTTCTGGTAAATGTCCTGAGCCTGGTGCCTGACGTCTGAGAGGTCTTTGACGATGGCGTTGTGACTGTCCTGCACCTCCTCGCCCTGGATCTGCAGATGTTCACTCACATTCTCTAAAAGGAAGATGGAAGGAAAAGGAAGCAGGTTAAAGTTTTCCTTTAGTTGCTGATGTTTACGCAGCACGTCCACGTAAAGCTCTCACCCATTTTCTTCGTGATGCCCTGGATGAGTTTGGCCACCAGCTCCTGTCCTGATGCGATGAGCGCTTTCTCCTGACCCAGACGCTCCAGGTTTTCCCTCAGAGAATCCTCCATCTGCCCCTGACCCTCGTGCAGCTTCACCTGCTGCTTCTGTAGAGCGCTGTGACCATCCAGCAGCTTCTCTAAGGAGGCGGAGGTCAGCTCCTTCAGCTCCTCCTGACCCTCCTGTTACAAAAAAACAACAAAAAAAAAAAGATCAGAACAATTCACGTCCTGATTCTTCGCTGCAGTAAACGGAGCTTTACCTTCAGGTCCTTCATGGCGTCCAGCTGGCTCGTGGCTGTGGAGATGAGCGCGTTGACCGTGTGCTCCGCTCTGCGCCTGAAGAGCTGCTGGCGGGTCGCGTAGCAAACTGAGCGCGCTCTGTTGCTGACGATGTGGTAGGCGTTCCAAGTGTCGGAGTCCATGTCGGCTGTGCACTCTTTTATAGACTGAAACGTTAACACAGGATCTTAAAAACATCCCTATAAAAACCTTAAAACTGAGTTTTTCTGTGTTAAAAAGATATTTTACCATTTCGTCCGTACACGGGTAGGTTTGGCGCCCCTCGCTCTCAGCCTGGCAGTTAAAGAGAACGACTCCAAGCTTCGCGAGCTGCTCTTCAGAGAGACTGTCACAGCTCGACTTCAGCCGTGCAACCACCTGCAAAACACACAATGCTCAAAAACAAACTAGCAGGAGTAAACTAACACAGCTGCAGCTGTGAAGGACATTTGATGCACATCAATTAATCGCCAATTAGATTCAATCACAATCTGTCCTGTTGCAATCTTCAAGTTGCAGACAGTGCGATATTTCTATAATCTGAAATGTGTCAAAATATCAGCTACATTTTTTGCATCAGATGTTTTCTGCTGGACACCAGTGTTACTCAACCCTGCTCAACCAAAGAGACAAACTGTTAAAAACTACCTTCACAAAAGAAATAATCTAAGTGGTAAAAAGAGGCAAAAGCAGCAAAGGGTAGAAATAAAAGAAAAAATACTTTAAGGTGGCAAAAATTGCCAAAAAGCAACAAAAATTGACAAGAAAATTGAGCTAAAACCTGGAAAATACTCAGAAAGCAGAATAAATGGGGCCACAATTAGCAAAAAAGACTGAAAAGTGACTGAAATGGCCAAAAAAGATGGAAAAAATTTGGAAAAAACTTAAAAGAAAGTCAGGTAATATTAAAAATAATGGGAAAAAAGTGACAATAAATAGTGAAAAGTTGGATTAAAAAAGGGCAGTCAAAAAAAGGAAGAAAGTTTGGAAAAAAAATGGAAAATAGAAGGTAATAAAAATGGTTCAAAAGTGGAAAGAAGAGTGAAAAATGTCAAAAATGAGCAAAAACAACAAAATACTGACAAGAAAATTGAGCTAAAATTTGGAAAATACTCAGAGAAGTAAAAATGGGCCAAAAGTGGCCTTAAAAAAAACTGAAAAGTGACTAAAGTGGCCAAAAAAATAAAAAAAAAAGGTGGCAAAAAATTGGAGAAAAAAGTCAGATAATAGTAAAAACAATGGAAAACAGTGACAATAATTAGTGAAAAGTGATTATAAATAAAAGGCAAAAGTCAAAAAATAGCAAGACAGTTTGGAAAAAATTTGGAAAATAGTTAGAAGGTTCAAAAAAAGGGTTCAAAAGTGGCAAGAAGAGTGGAAAATGAGCAAAAACAACAAAAATTGGCAAGAAAATTGAGATACAGCATGGAAAATAGTCAGAAGGTAGCAAAAATCATCCAAAAGTGGCAAAAAAAGAAGTCAAAAGGGACCAGAATGGACAAAAAGCAGTCACAAGCAGTTTTTGTAGTGGGTTGATTTTGTGCTGTAATTAATGTAACTGTTCATTTCTTACAACATGTTTGTTTAAAAACATATGAGATGAGGAACCTGGAAATAATCGCACATAAAAAAAAATAAAGCATTCGAAATAGTTTATTTTCGCAAATCGTTGAGCCCTACACATATGACAGAAGGAAACTCTTAATTTCATGGCTCCAAACTCTGATCTTACCCTGTAGTGACAACTGTCCAAGGGGCTGAGCTCCATGTGTTTCGCCTCAGACAGAAACTTCTCATCGGTTGTAGCCATCTCAAACTTTGCATCCTTTGCGAGCAGCGCTGGAGAAACTGAAGGAGAAGGAGGAGGAGGAGCTGCTGAAGGAGAAGTTTCTGTTCGTCTCAGCCACTCAAACAAACCGCTGACCTCTGGACACTGACAGAAGAGGACGACGATCAGCAGGAGACAGATCAGGTGACCACCCATGTCTGAGAAAAAGAGACAGGAAATTAATATTCATCAGCAACTGGTTCATATTTAGTTTGAGAAATTCATGAATTCAAATTGAGTCATGCAGTTCTGGAATAATTTCTGTTTCTCAGTAACTGGAGAGTGAAGTGATGCAGGAACTACAGTGCAGCTGGAGCACATCAATCTCAGAATTTTGACATTTCTGTCTCAGAATTTTGACTTTTCAAGAGATAATTATGACTATCTCATAATTTCAACCTAAAATACAAAATGTCTACTTATGACATGACTTTTTCTCTCTCTTATCTCTCATTTTTATTAACTTTATCAACTTAATATCTCAAACTGTTGATTTTTATGTCGTAATTATGACTTAATCTAATAATCTTGAGTTTTTTGTCCCATAATTTCATTTTTTTCAATCTCAACATTGTGACTTTTGACAAGTCTTCCTCAAAATTTCAACAAATATAAAAATTTCTACCCGTCTCATAATTTTGACTCTTTTTAGTCATTATTTGGACGATATCTCAAAAGTTCAACTTTCTGTGTCATAATTTCAACTTCATCTCATTTTGCAACTTAATATCTCAAAATTTTGACTTTTCAAACTCAAAATTTTCACCTTGTCCCTTATAATTTGAACGTCATCTTATAATTTTAACTCTCTATCTCACTAATTTGATTTTTTTTATCTCAAATTTCTACTTTTTGTATTATCATTACTATTTTTGACCTCAAGTTTTGACTTTTCAATCTCAAAATTTTTGTCTATTTAATCTAACAGCTGTGGTTTGATTTAGGCAAAAAGAAAAATCTTCACAAAGCCAGTTTTTCATTTGTATTAATTTAAATCGGCTTCTATGCTTGTCAACTATTATTAGCTTTTAATGATATACAGTTAACAAAAAATATATTTTCTGACGGTTTGTAAATATAAATGAGTGAGGAATATAAAAACTGAGAATCACAGGATGTGATAACAGCAGAAGTCGCTAGAGGGCGACATTAACATCACTAATGCGTTTGAATGACTTTTAATGTAAATGCAACAGTTTCTAATTTGATTTGTAAGTTTGAACTCGTGGTGTGTTGTTGACACTGAGACAGTGTGAAAATAATCACAGGCATTCAGACAGATTATTACTCTGCTCTTTAATCTATGAGAGAGTTTGAATGGAGCAGCAGACTGAGACTTGTCCAGACATGTCTGTGTTAGAATCTGCATCATTTTCTGTCTTCTAACCTGCACATATTCACTTCAAACTTAAAGAAAACTAACTCAGACTCAGGTGTTTTGTTTGCAGTCTGACATGCTTTTTAGAGAGAAAAGTGCATAAGATCAAACAGAACAGACTTTCAGTAATCTAAATAGATTTTTACACATCAACAACAACATGCACACATCAGGTTAGAGGTTGAATTTTCATGTATTTACGTCGAATTTCATGCATTAAAGATTAAAGGTGTAAAAACCTACCTGGTGCTTATTTTTCAGGGAGCTCTTTGCTTCACAGCTGATTTGAATGACAACTTAATGTTGTCTGTTCAAACTCCGCCCCAAAAGGCTCAGGCTCAGCCAATCAAAGGGCTGCATTTTTCTTGATGACGTATATGAGATGTGCTAGTTTTTATCACTGCGTAGGCTGATGTTCACCATGCGGGGACGTTCTGCTGAGAGCTTAGAGGATGATGATGGAGGCTCCGCCCGCCTGGGACAGCAAGGTGTAGAAAAGAAAACTAACCCTACACATGGTTCACTGATGTTGCCAGATTGGGCTGTTTTCCGCCTAATTGTGCTTCTTTTGTACATGTTTGCCTGGAACAAATAACTTTGGGCAGGTTGATACAATGTGGGCTGGTTTTCCCAACATTTTTAATGTAAAATATAATCTTGTGAAAATATTAACAAGATCCTTCCTCTACACAGTACAGCAGACTTTATCTTTGTAGACAGTTTAGGTTTTTATTAATAAAGCTTTAACAGTGATATCTCCTGTACAGATGACAAATATGCATTTCTGAGTCTCAGGAGGTAAAAGTTTTAAAGTTTTGTGACATGAGACTCGAGGGAGGTTGAAATTTGGGCTTGTATTCATTGACATTGGTGGATTTAATGTTGTGTTTTGGCTGGAAACTAATGTTGTGTGGT
This sequence comes from Thalassoma bifasciatum, assembly GCA_008086565.1. Taxonomy (NCBI): domain Eukaryota; kingdom Metazoa; phylum Chordata; class Actinopteri; order Labriformes; family Labridae; genus Thalassoma; species Thalassoma bifasciatum. The sequence continues at coordinate 36,125 of RPOG01003635.1, read as the reverse complement.
ACTGCAAAATCTGGTATTGATCTAATACTTTTTTTTTTAATCAGAAAAGTATTCATTGATTACAGCAATTATTATATTTTAGCATTAGACATTATTTTTATCAGCAGTAGATTAAAAAAAAAAAAGTCAATTCAGCATCCAGGGCCCAAATATGACTGAAAAATGGGAGTAGCTCATTTTTTTCTCTAGAATATAAAAAAATCATGCAATAGAGCAGTGGTTTTCAACCTGAGTCGTGACACCTGATTTAACACGCACTGGTATCTGGGATACCCAGGATTTTTTTTTTTTTTTTTTTTTTGCTTTGAATTAAGCAAAAATCAACTCATTCAAATCAGAATTTTTACGAGAGAGTGGGGAGAAAAACAGCCCAAATTTATTTCTGAAAGTTTATGTTGTGGAGCATGAAAATAACAAGTCAATATTTTTGTTTTTCCATTTTTATAAGTTATTTAAAGATAAAAATAATGTCTGAATTGCTTGTAACATGGAAAAAGTATCTGCCAGTGAGAAAAGAAAAAAATTGACATTTGAAAGACTTCATAAAAGATTTTATTTTTACTTGTTTCAAGAAACCCAGATGTCATTTTTGTCTTTGATGTCTTGAAATGAGACATTTTTTTCTGGACTGGGCACTTGAATGTGGCTCCTATTGAGAATAAAAGACATTTTTCCCTAAAAGTAGGACATAAACACTTGCTTAGATTTAAGTTTTCGCAAATATGTAAATATGAACCAGTTTGTCAACTTTTGCTCATTGAACTTTACTGTAGTTCAGATTATACAAACTTAGCTGATACAACAAATTTCTGAAAAATAATGAGGCAGAAAACAACTCAAACAACCCTGCCTGAGTTTTTGTAATTTATTATTGATTAAATTTTGTCAAATGATTTGGTGACCCCAAGAAACAATATCACCACATAAGTATTGATCGAATCTGATACCAAAGTTTGTATTGATAGATCAAAGTTTTAGCTGGACCCGCCCACCCACTGCTGGAAACTGTCAGATCTGGCAACCCTGCGTCAGAGCAGTTGGTTGGTTTATGTGGGATCCGGATGTATCCAATCTAACAGACGGATTAAATAATACTACAGTCTGGGGTTTCGGACATCAGCAAAACTGGAGAACCACCAGGTGATTAAACATCCCTCCTTCTGCCGGTGTTGCTCTCAACATCGTCTGATCTTCGTGTTTCTGTCACTCCCTGTTATTTTATGGTTGTCCGATCCACTTCACGCACGTGTATTGTGTTTCTAATCTAATCTGTGGTGGATTATTTAGTTGCTAGATGGGACACACGGTGCTGAATTTCTGCTGTGAATCTTCTCTGGTGCTTTCTTTTCGATTAAACTCGACGAAAACATCGAGGAAAAGAACACGTTAGCTCTGAATTAGCAGCTTTAGCTTCCGCGTGGACGTGTAAAGGTTGCGCACGCGAGGCCCCGCCCCCATAACAACAACAATGGACGACCTCGGCGTAAAGAAGCAGAACTGGGACGTGAGGGAGACCGAAATATTCCTGGAAATCCTCAAAGAGCTGGACATGGAGAAGTGTTTGGACGGTAGGAAAGTGAAAAACGCTAGAATCTTCAAAGTGGCCCACAGGAGGATGTTAGAGGCGGGTTATCAAAGATCTGTGGACCAGTTAAAGTTCCGCTGGAAACTTCTCAAGAGCGTGTACTACAGACGCAAAAGAGACCCCAACTCCAATACTCCCGCCAAAATACAAGGCTGGTGGAGGTACGAGAAGACAATGATTGCTATCATGGAGTCCACACACCCTTTAGTTGGAACTGATGTCCACGCTGTTCATCCAGATTTGAATGGTGAAACCACAGAGTCGGATGAAGAACGAGATACGTCGGTGCTGTGCTGGACGCACACCGGCCCGGAACAAACACCTCAGAACCTCAACCTGGATTTAATTGTAGGGGTGACACCATGGCTGCCATGTAGTCTGTCTTTTTTGGATCTTAACTGTGGTTGCTTTCCTTTAATTTGCTGCTAGGATGCATGCGTTCAGTACTCGAGTGTGGGAATCACTGTGCCAAACAATTACGCACGTCTCCAATAATGAAAATATCCTGATACATCCATTTTAGGATACTTTAAAACACAGCATCCTTAACCTCTTAAGACCTGAGCGTTTGTCAGGTGTGCATGTTTCTATTTTTCTTTGCTATTTAGGATCAGTAAGACCTAATAAATATAAAAACTCATCTTGGTCTTCGTACAGGAAGTTATATTTGTAGTGTTATTGATTAACTCATATGGGCATATCACCAAAAGATGACATGGGAAGTGTCTCTAAATGTAGCTGATAAGATTTCAGTTTAAAAAATGAAGTTTCATGGGTCTGAGAGGCAGGAATGTAATGTCCACACATGTGGACGCCAAGTCTTTAAAAGTTAAGGTGGGATTCATTGCGAGGTCAACATTCCAAACTCCCCTCCTGCAAAAACATGTGTAGATTGTCTATCTGTCTAATTTGCTGGTAAGATGCATGCATTCAGTACTAGAGTGTGGGAATCACTGTGCCAAACAATTACGCACGTCTCCAATAATGAAAATATCCTGATACATCCATTTTAGGATTCTTAAAAAACCCAAATAGTCATGTAATAACACAGCATCCTTATTCTATATCCTTATTCCTTGCCATTTAGGATCAGTAGGACCTTATAAGTATAAAAACTAAACTTGCTCTTTCTCCAGGAAATTATATTTTTAGTGTCTTTTGATAGCTGCTTGTTTTTTGTTATGAGTATTATCGGACATAACTGCACTCTTTTCTCTCTGAAATGGGTGTTAAGTTGTGATATCACCAAAACATGACGTGGGAAGTGTCTCTAAATGTGGCTGATAGATTAAAGTTTTAGGAAATGGAGTTTCATGGGTGGACACCAGGTCTTAAGAAGTTAAGGTGTGATTCATTGCTGGGTCAAAGGGCATTTTGAGCTCAACATACAGAACTCCCCAGCTGCTAAAACATGTGTACATTGTCTATCTGTGTCTTGACCTCTATCCTTGTTGTCAGCGATTGATTGCATTGCAAAATCCCTCAAAACCAATCGATACATAAAAGTATCCCAAAGATATTCTCCGTCAAATAAGACAGAATATATATGCGAATTTTAAAAGACATAATAATAATTCTGTTCTGGGTGCATGTGAAGTAGAAATCTGATCACCGCGGGCTTAAGCAGTCCTCTCCCCTGCTGAAACCTAATCAGGTTGCGAGCTCTGCAGATAAATCAGATTAAGTCGCCCGGCTGCAGAAACATGCTTTTTGGCCCTGTAAACTCTTTCAGGATTAAGCCGGCTGTTGCTCGGGGGAGAAAGACCCAGAACGGGGGAGCTGTGGCAGCAGCAGCTATGTAAGAGTAAGAACGGGGGAGGATGGGGGAGAAATCTGATTACTTACCAACCGTCGAGCAGGATTTTATACGCTATCTGATTTCCTGCCTTAACCTGCTTTCTCATAGTAATCCGTTTGCGCAGTCACAATGCAGCTCTGTTGCTGTTGGATTTATGCAGAGACATAATTGATCACATGGTATAAAAGGAGGCAGTGGTGCTAAGAAATAAAAATCTTAACATGGGGGAATATTTTTTTTTATCTGCTGCAGTGTTTTAAGTGCACAGATAAAGGATTGGATATAGTGAACTCGTCATTTAATCTCTTAATCTGCCCAGATTTGAATTGCATCAGTTTCATTTCAAACCTTTTAGTTAAGCCTCAAAAATGTTGAGATAGAGAGAATTGATCAAAACAAACTCAATTAGGATGATTTGCAGTGAAAGCAGTTACACATTCAGGTAAAATGGTTTGAACTATTTGTCTACTGGGCTACTAGGACATTTTTTGTCATGCCTGGAAAACTCATCTTCTCTTTTAGAAAACGCTAGTTCTTTTTCACCAGTCCAAATAGTTGAAGAGTCACAGTTATGAGAACAGCGTGCATCAGTTATTGTCCGTCAAATGTGGACTCCTTTTTGGTTTTGTAACGCCCTGAGAAAATGCAGTTAAGCTCGTTTTGTCTTCTGTAAAGGAGCAGTTTGAATTTTCTTGCTGGCTCAGATGGTTGAGGAGTTTTGGTGATTTAAAAAAACACTTGTTTAAAAAAAAAAAAAAAAAAGAGCGCTGATTCTCCTATTAGTTTCAAAGAGTTAATCTGCATGTTGGGAGCAATGACTGTAAAATCAGAGACACCATGACACTCAGGTCTAAGTGCAGTCGCCACAAAACTGCTCCCCCTGGTGGCTGGTTGCATTGTAGGTCAAAACCTCTGTTTCGTCATTCATTCCAGATTAGAGGTGATAAACTCTGAAATGAATAGATAACCCTTTTAGAAATGTTTCTCACATCCTTACGCTGCTGTGATATGAAGATGTCCTCTTTTTTTTTGGAGAAGTTGGTTCCTCATTAGTCATCAGATCTTAAAAGACTGGATTTTAAGTCGTGTTTTACGATTATTAACAGCTGCTGTTCTTGAGCAGTTTTTTGGGAATAGTAAGAAACTTCAGAAAGGAGAGCCAAAAAGATTTAAGACTTTCAAACATAAAAAAGGTGAATTATTATGCTTTTTTGTCACCCAGGTCCTCTTAAATTCTCTATGGTCTCTACTGCACAGACTCTGTATACACTCTTTAATATCACAGTTCAAGAGATATTTTCCCACAGCATAAAGATAGTTAACTTTGGAAAAGTTGCATGTTGCTGCATTTTAGTAAAAAGTTAGCGTGCACACAAATTCTGTCTGTAAAACTCTGCAAAACCACAAGAACTTCAATTATTGCAATGAGTAGATGACGGTTTCTTTATTTGTTGTGCAGCTTCATTATTCTGTCTGTAAATGTAAATGTAGTGAGATGTGCTGGCTGACATCCACGTCTTTATTTTTATGTTTGAGAAGTCAGAATAATCAGTGGTGTGTTTTATGCTGCTCACTTTTAAACCTAAACATTGTTGCAGTAACAGTCATACTAATTAAATCAGGTGTGTTAGTTTCTAATTCTTAGTTTTGTGGTGTTTTGTGATAACCTGATACCAGCAATGACGTGTCGTTGCTTGTGCTGTGATTCTCACTTTGAGTTAAATGTTAAACTTTAATTTTGTCAATCGTTGATGTTTAACTCTTGACTCTTTTCCCTGCAGATCAAACTGGACCCTGAGATGGACACCCAGCTCAAAGTTGGGTTCATCGGAGCAGGGAACATGGCCTACGGCATCGCGAAGGGCATTTTATCTGGTGAGTCAGGAATAAGTTGATAGAACAGTGACGAGGTTTTCAGTAAAGAAGAAATTAATGTTCTCTCCTCTTCTGTGTTTTTAGGAAATGTTCTGCCTGCAAACGTCAGAGTCAGTGCACCTTCGTCTAGAAACCTGGGACGCTTTCAGGTAGGGCTGAACGATTTATTGTTTTCTGATCGAAATCGCAATTTCAAACATGGTGATCATGTGATCGCCAAAGCTGCAATTTCTTTTTGCTCCTGACTGACCCAGGATCTGTTGTGTCAGCTGTTTCACACACGTGTCTTGAGTGTGAGACTGTTGGGAAAAATCCTTTATTCCTTGGGATTGTTGTTGATTTGATTTTATTCAACTTGACATAATTAAGGACATTTTGAAAGTTAAGAGTCAAAGATAGCTCTTTTTGTTCTGCAGTTTTTATAACAAAAAATACAATTTAAAAAGCCTGGTTTAGAAATAACAAGAATAGATGTTATACTCGGGGTTTTGAGAAAAGTCAAAATTGGACTTTGTCTAAAAATCTTCTTTTTAATTTTTTTTTGCCTTATATCCTATAATTTTGTATTTATGTTATATAATTTTGACTTCAATCTTAGAATTTTTACTTTTTATATCAAAATTTCAACTTTTTATCTCAAACATTGCTTTTATTTCAAAGCATTGACTTTTTATCGTAGACTGTGGTCATCTTAAAATTTTGATCTTAAAAGAGAAAGTTTGGGAAGTTTTCACATAATGTTAAATTAATTTCTTAAACCCCACAAATTGAGTCTTTGTCTTAGAATTTCGTCTTTATTTCTCAAAATTTCCACTTTTCATTTAAAAATATTGACATTTTATCTCTAAGTCGGAAACAATTCTTACCTTCAGTTTTCATTTTCATCCTCGCATTAGAGTCGTAGCTTTTGATGTTTCAATGGTTTGATGTAATTTTCTGTCAAGTTTGTAAATGTTACTGTACATTGTGAAAACTTCTCTAAAGTTTGATTTAAAGAAAATCGTGAATCGAATTGAAATCGCCTCATCTGCTAGAAAAATTGCAATTAGATCTTTTTCTAAAACGGTTCAGCCCTACTTTCAGGTATTTTGACTCCCCTCTTCATGTTTGTTTGTCTCACATTTGTCACAATTGCAGTTTGTAATATCAGATTTCTCGTCATGTAAGTCTTTAAGCTTTATTCTGTTGTCTTCCAGGAAATCGGGATCCCCGTCACACACTCTAACGCAGAGGTGGTCTGTGGGTCAGATGTGGTTTTTGTAGCAGTCAAACCTCACCTGGTCCCTGTCGTTCTCAGTGAAGTCTCACAGTTCATCACAGACCGACACATTGTTGTGTCTGTTGCAGCAGGAGTCACTTTGGCAACACTGGAGGAGGTGAGTTAACTCAACCTCAGGTCAGATGCAGTTTTGAAGTATCTGAAGAGTTAAACTTTTCTCTTTTACTCTCTTTTCCCAGATCCTCCCAGAGAACACAGTCGCCATCAGACTGATGCCAAATCTTCCATGTTTAGTTCAGGAGGGAGCGATCCTGTTTGCACGTGGATCCAAAGCAAAAAGTGAAGATGCAGCTCTGCTTCGCTCCTTGTTGCACCGCTGCGGTTTGGTGGAGGAGGGACCTGAGGCCTGGATCGACATCCACACGGGAGTGAGCGGGAGCGGCGTCGCTTTTGTGAGTGTTCAGGATGTTTCATTCGTTCACCATGAAGACTTTTTCTTTACTGCAGACAGGCTTTAATATGACTGAGGAAACTGGAATCTTTCTTAAACCACTGAATTGGTCCCACAAGGCTGCGTTTTTGTTCCCCAAATTTATCTTTAATCCACTTGTTGGAAGATGTTTTATGCTCTGTGTGCAGTTTGGCTAAACCCTACTTAACCAAAAAGCCAAACTGTTGAAAACTAACTTTGCAAGAGCAACAATACAAGTGATGAAAAGTGGCAAAAACGGCAAGATGTGGCCACAAAAACAAGTCTGAGTTGGCAAAATTGGTTAAAAAAAAAGAGGAAAAGTTGGTGAAAATGGTTGAAAATTGAAAGAAAATCTGAAAATATTCTGAAAGTAGCAAATTATACAAATTAAAAATCATAATAGGGGTAAAAAGAAGTGGCAAAAGTGGTATTGAGTGAACATACTTCTCAGAAGTGTGACATTTCTTTTTTTACATTAAATTTCTGTATGAATCGAAATAGCTCTCCTTTTTTTAAGTAATTTATTCCTGGTTTTATTTACAGACTATGGTGCTCTTTTGAATAAATAGTGATGTATTGCTTGTGTTAGTTTGCAAAGCATAAGATGGGGAACCTGAAAATAATTGCAAATAGATTATTTTTGAAAATCATTCAGCCCCGAATCCACTACCCAACTGGGGTTAAGGATGAAAGTTTTTTTTTTTTTAATCAATATCCTCCCAATAACTCTCATTTTTCAACAACACACACTGAGTATTTAATCAAAACAAAAGTGGATTACTGATTTAATCTGGTTTCAAAATCTTTTTTACTTTGAACAACCTATTTTCCAAGATTTGCTCCAATCTCCTGTAATCTGATCAGATTACTTTGAAACTCTGTGTTTGTGAATCATGTGATTTCTCTCTCTCTCTCTCTCTCTGCAGGTTTATCTGTTTGCTGAAGCTCTGGCAGAAGGAGCCGTTAAGATGGGGATGCCCAGCGCTCTGGCTTACAGCATCGCGTCTCAAACTGTTCTGGTAAGTTTGATTCTGTGTGTGTTTGTGGGAATATGTTTCAGTGAAGGAAAATAAGAGAGTGTTTTATTTTGAAGCAAAACATTTGAGCTCCTGAAGATTAATTTGTGATATTTCCCACTTTATTCAGGGTGCGGGGAGAATATTACGTGACTCTGGGAAACATCCGGCTCTGCTCCGCACTGAGGTCTGCACCCCGGGGGGAACGACCATCCACGGGCTTCACTCTCTGGAGAAGGGCGGCCTGAGAGCGACGACCATGAGCGCCGTAGAGTCCGCCACAGAGCGAGCCCGAGAGTTCGGCAGAATGTCAGGGGTCAAGAAATGACGTTCACCTTCTGGCCTCTTGATGAACTCGGACCACATAACGAACTTACTTTGGACTCGGTAAACACACGAAGATGAAACAGGACGCTCCACCTCAAACTTCTGTTTATGTGTTTGCCTGACAGTTACACTAATGAGTAATCTTCTTGATAAAGTTGTATTTTATCTGACTAAATGGATTATATTCCTATTGCTAAATTTAAAGCAGAAACGGACATAAGCTGCTAATCAAATTGACATACAAAATGATCACTACTGATGAATCTGAATCTATTCAGGAGTATGAAGAATCTGCCTTATTAGACAAGATTGGATTATTGTTCATCTGTTTTATGAAGAAAAGAAAGAAAGGTCAAAGCTGTGGATGTTTTTATCTACATATGCTAAAATAGAGTATTTAATATTTCTTGGAATTGAACCTCACACTGTTATTTTTGATGATGTATGACTGTTCTTGGTTGTGCAGCTGCTATAACACATGACTGACTGACTGAACCTACTATGCCAAATGTGCAGAATGAGTTTACATAAAGTGTCATTTAAAGTGACTTTGATTTCCTTCACTTTTGTGGGAGTAAAACAAGCTTTTTAATTAGACATCTATCATTAGAGTCATGTCCAGATATTTTGCTAACTATTAAGGTGTATTAGTTGGAAAGTCATAAATACATTTTCTACCTGTTTTATTATTGAGTGAAGAGCATTGAACTGTGATTTAAGACCCGTCTACCTTTATTCTTGAACCCATTTAAACTGCAAAGATAACCCACCAATCTCTGACGATGCTTGTGCACACAGGACCCTCAGGGGTTAAGGGTCAAAAGTCTTTGTTGCATCACAGGTTGGAGACGTACTTACAGTTTTACAGCAACTATGAAAGCTCATTGTGCTATAACAGAGGTTGAAAATATGCAAATTACTCTTTAAAGTCCCACAAACTCCCGGTCAGTCATAAATATGTTCAATACTCTGCTAACATCAATGAACCTCAGAGAGCATATCTCATAAAATTTGATTTCAACACAACTTTGTCTCAGCTGTAAATCTGCTTATTGGATACTTCAAGTGCTCTACAGTAATCTGAGACTCTGATTGGATATTGGACATTAATTGTTTCAGACAGGAGAGGAATCAGCCTGTTGTAAATTGCAAGCTTCAGCACCAAAGTACGGAAGCCCGTACCATTGATTTTCTAAAATAAATTTGCTCATTTTCTTGAAATAAGTAAATTACAGTTGTTTTCTCGATGACTTATTTTTCTCATTATCTTGAGAAAACAAAGCTGCTATCTGCTGTTTCAGTGATTGGGTCTCAGAGCCTGATTTTGGGGTTTTCTTAGTCAATAATGCTTCAGTCACATTGTCTGAAATCCAGTTGATCATTAACTTTCAGATGCATTTAGACATTTACAAAATATAACACAGATCATGGATTTGTAGCATCAGTTATTTGCTGAGAGAATCCAAATTTTCACGATGCCACTGAACGCATCACAGACATGACCCTGTGGCTTTTAGTTGATGTGCACAACATTTAAAGCCTGGGTGGTGTGACTGCATTTATCTTGACCGCAGTCAGATAGATGGATGGGTAGCATAAGAAATCATCCTGTTATGAGGAAAATAAGTTTTTATCTCAAGAAAACGACTGAAATTAACTTGATGTCTTGAGGAAACTGAGCTAATTTATTACAGAAAATCACGGTTTCTAAGGGCTTCCATGCCAAAGCTTGTCAATAAATACATGTTTAACATGGTGCAGGTGGTTGCTTGCAGGTTTTTTTTTTCTCTGGCATTTAAGATGCTGTTTGTATTTGGGAAGCCCCCAGGGAAGTTATAGTACAGAAATACTTTATTGGCCCAAAACTGGAAAATTGTGTTGTTACAACAGGAATCGTCAGAGTCAGTTGAACAATATGAAGCAGATGCAACTTAATGTACAAAAAATAGAATTGGAGGATATATATTTATGCAAAAAAATTCAAATTAACATAAACACAATTTTTAAAAATCAAAAATGAAATACAGTTTAGTTTAGTTTATAATTATTTCGTGCCATGCATCAAAAAGGTGCCCAGCCTTCATGGGCTTACATGACACTTAAATAATGAGCAAAAACGAACAATTGAGCAAAGATGAGAGCGTCTCAATGTGGTACCAATCAAAGAGAAACAAATCAAATAAAAAAAATGTTGCCTGTTGGTTCATCAACCTTACATATTCACTTAGACAGCAACTTTAGTCAAAGAAAAAAAAATGAAATCAAACATAAGGAGTCCTCTTGTGCAGTTGAGAGGCATCCAACACAAATTGTGCAAGTTGAAACACTGTGTGAAAACAGAAATTGGAGTCTTTCTTGATCAGATGTCAAAAACAAATCAGACAGTCTGCGGGCGTTAAACAGAAAAGTCGACATCATAAATTGTGGTACAGAGGACAATAGAATAAAAAGTGCATTTCATTACAAAATTATCAAAGATGCCAGCTGAAAGTAATTATGTCATCATGTCAAAAATTAAACTCTCCTCTTGCACAGGGTCCAGCAAAAGATTGAAGGCAATTTTTCTGACTTTAATCAACAAGAATCTCAGAAAAATGTGTGAATTCTGAAGTTAAACTCTGAATCCTGGGGAAAAGTCAGACATTAAACATGAAGAGTAGATCAATATGTACCACATCAATCAATCAATCTTTATTTATATAGCGCCAAATCATAACAAACGTTATCTCAAGACACTTTACAAAACATTAGCAGGTTGATACCTGTTAATGTTACAGTATTTAGTTATTTTATTAACAGAGACCCAACATCAAGACAGGATAAGGAGTGTTATCTCATCTTGATCCACCATGAGTTCAGCACTTTGCAGCAGCTTTTAGCAAGTTACAGTGGCAAGGAAAAACTTCCCTTTTACGGGCAGAAACCTCGGACAGAACCAGAATCATGTTAGACAGACATCTGCCTCGACTGTGTTGGGGTGAGAGAGAGAGAGAGGAGAAAAATTGGAGAACTGTCCAAGCACCAGCAGCGTGAGTCAGGTCGTCCCACGTCAGCTGGTAGATCCACAGCAACAATCCAGATGAACCTACAAACAAGCTCAGAGACTCCCAGAGGATCATGGTTAATAACAATAATCGTGCATTGAGATAAAAGTTAGACTGACAGAGGAGAAAGGGAAACAGAAGCCTAGTGTGTCAGTTTCAACCCCGACTGTCTAGACCTATAGCAGCATAACTAAGAGCTGGATACAGGCCTGATCAAGCTCTAACTATAAACTTTATCACATGTGTAAAAGCCATACAAATATAGTTTTACAGCAGTGTGGGAAGTGTCATAAACTGTGAGTACTTACACCAAGACAAAGGTCAAAAATTCAAAGCAGATTAGTTAAATTGAGTTTCTTTTCACCCAATGAATTAAATAAAAGTCTATTTTACATCATGACCCCTGGAGGTCACAGCCTCCAAACCAGATTTTACTTCATTATAGAGAATAACCAGTACGTGAGGTTTCACATGGGGCACCAGGAAACATTAATGATTCATAACTCCCCTCCCCCATCCCCTCTCTGAGGCTCTCACCACCTCTGCTCCTTCTCCTCCTCCTCCTCCTCCTCCTCCTCCTCTTCCTCCTTCTTCCCGTTGTCACTCACGGCTGGAGAAGCACGTTTCATCCACCGGCCTGGTTTCTCACCGACAGGACGCCTGTAACAGCAGTAAGTACCGTCAACGCTGACTGACAGCCCGGGTTACATAGTGAGGATAACGGCTTGAATTTATTAAAACGTTAAATTAGTGAAATAAAAGCGTAATCGGTGTGAAACAGCTTCAGTTAGCTGAGGCTAGCAGACAGCTAGCTATGAATGGGGCAGACTGCTAGTGCTAATGCTAACGCTGCTGTCACTGCGGTGTTCTGTCGATTTGTGCTACCGTGACGAAAAACGCTCCCTCATGAGTTTCCATCTCCACTTTCTGGTTTATGAATGAAGGGTTTAAGGTCAAAATTAATCCAAAACGGTATCAAATAACGAGAAGACACTGGCGAATGTTTTACATACATGGAATTTCCGGCTGAAATATGACTTAAACGTACATTTTCGTATGTTTAACGGACTTCTTGTATTTTTACAGATGTATTTACTTTGAACGTCATTTTTATTTAATGGGAAGAAAACATCTGCTTATAAAGAAGAATTGTCAGTGTTTTTAAGTTAATTAAATCGGATTTGACACGTCTTTAAGCTACTTCTCTCTTATGGACGTGGTACAAGCGCCAACGCTTATGGCTCTGAGCATGCGCACTCTTGCACAGAATCGTTTCAGCCACGTCTACTTTGGTAGCACTTTTCAACAGAACACCTCAATGGGAACCGGCATCGTTTGACGCTCTTCAACCCAAATTGACATCTGAATGTGAAGTGAAAACGAATATTCGTTCTGTAACATCACGTTTTAAGAACAAACAGTACTATATTGATGTTCCATTGAATTTTAAAAACCCACTGACATTATTACATCTCTACTTCTGCTTGTGTAAGATTGCTATGAGGTTAGCATGGCACACCTTTTGACAGCTGTGTTAAGGCTTTGAACTTGTTTTTGTTTCACTTAATTGTGTAACATCTTGCACAACTGGATTGTCTTGGTTCATAAACTACTTTGCTCTTCAGTGAAAGTGTTGTCTAAGATGTTAAACCCTTTAGAGCAGGACATTTATCCCCAACTAAACCAAAGTGATGGGGTCAGACAAGATTTTGAAGATGAGTTAATAAAAATAAAATGCTTTTGGGATGGTGTTTCATCACTGAAATGTAAGTAAAAATAGAGCTACATTGAGCAGCTGTTGTGAATGATCTCATTCAGTAATGTGTCCCCACTTTTCCTGTGGTGATTGAGCTGCATCTACCCTGCAATTTACCACATGTGCAGCAATTAAACTCTCCGATTAAAGGGTAAAACACGACATTTCATGGCTTCACTTAACTGTATTCAGAGATGCGACAGACAGAACAAAAGATAATCGACCCCTCATAAAGGTTATTCGAGGTGACTCCACCAAATCATGGCACATGGAAGAAATTAACACTTCGAGGATGAAGCTGTTTTTATGCATCATTTTTAAATCTCAAACCTAACTTGTATTGTGGCGATTTAATCATCTGCGATTCTGAGTATATAATCTGTGGGTTTTTTACAATATAAGATTGAAGGTAGTTGTCTTTGGAGGTACAAATGAGTCATTCACATCTATTGGAAACAAATGCATGAACAAATAATGATAAGGTTTTGTAATTTTTGGCGTTTGAAGGTAGTGATCTGTTTTTTTTGTTACAATTTCATCCCATTTTATGTATCCAACAGCAGTACAAGAAGTGAGATCAAATGGTAAAATTTCGAGCATGATGTAATCTTTTATGCAGACCTTGATGCCACAAAATCTTATGGAAAGATCAAGTCAAACTCTATTTTAATCCTGTTACAAGTCTTTTTTATATTCTTGAACTTAAATACAACAAATTCCTTTGTGCCTCTGAGGCTGAATACTTATTTCCGTACTCGACTGCTTTTGCAGGGTTGTGTAATTCGTGAATATGTTCCACTGAACTCCGCGAGTGCTCAGTGCTGTTCACACCCTTAGTAAACCCTGTCCCTAAATACCCTCAACAGGACTTCCTGCAGACTTCCACAGCAGCTGCTCTGAGTGCAGTCTGATTCTCAAACTTTATTAATTGAATCATAAAGGCAAGAAATATGCAGCCACATTGCAAAACAAACGTGAAAGTGTCTGTAATGTCAGTGACTGCACCTGGGAATGGTTTATTCCGCCTTAATAACACTTCATGCCTCTGCACTGGGTTGTTCCTCCATTACTATAAACACGGGCACAGGAGTTTATTTTTAGTCAATCCCTACTCACACAGTCCTGCTGCCAGAAATACCTGCTACAGAACCAAATGGGTACTAATATGCAGCTTAAAATAGCGCACTGTTTCCTCCTGTTTGATCGTTTACTAAACACAAAGAGGGAGAAGTCAAGAGTCTTCAAGGATAACTCACCTCTTTGTCTTCAAGAGGTTTTAATCTACCCACTGAAGCTTCATAAACAACAGTTTTTGCTACTGCTGTTGATTGAAAAGCATCAGCTTTTGGGAAATCCAGCCCATTCATGAACACTTTGGGTGCGTCTCAAAGCGATAAACAACAGTCTCCTCCCTCCTCTGTGACGCTTCTGATGGGATATCAGTCTCTGATTGGACGCTGCAGCAGCTCAGACTTCTCTGAAACTTCAGTTTGATGTTTGCGAAAGGACAAAGCTGCAAACAGTCTCTGAGAAAAGATCTGAAACAGGTCAGAAAACTGGGATTAAAACGGCGTTTGAGGAGAGTTCGAGTCACAAAAATACTGAAAATAACTGTCATAGAAACAATAAAACAGAGGATCAGTAATGAGTTGTTAGAACTGTTTTGGTCAGATTCATCATCCAAACAAAAAACATTCACATGGTTGAATAAAGTATGTAAATATTCACTTGTGAAAAGTTATTTTGATCATTCATTTTCCTGTTAGCTCTTTTTTCTGACGAGATTTTAAGTTTGCAAGATAAGTCTGAAAAACACTTGTTTCATTTCTTGATGAGTTGATAAAGTTTCATTCATGAGCATGAGACTTTTACGAGATAGATAAAAGGATAAATAATAGCTTGCGCTAGATTTTTATGCTGATTAAAACTAAAATTGGTATGCCGATTCCAAAATTACAGTCAGTGGTTTTCTAGCTAGTCGAGTTTTTTTTCTCCACAGCTTACCCCCCAAATAAGCGAAATTTAATCAGTGGAATTTTGCTTATCTGGAGGATAAACTGTGGAGGAAAAACTTGACGTGAAACCGACCGCAATTTTGGTATTTATCAACATAAAAATCTAACTCAACAGAATTTTTTATAAATTGTTCCCCAGTGTTTTTTTTAAGAAAACAGGGATTCTATAGTTAAAAAAATTGACGTAATAGAGAAAAACTGAGATCAAATTAGTTAAAAATAGCTGTCAGACCTAACTCAACAAAAACTGTTCCCCACTGTAATTATTAAATCTGATAATCACGCTTTTCACCTGTGAAGTGATACCTGTACTTATTAACAGGACACAGAATAAACAGAGTGCAGGTTTTCTTCCTATGAAAGTGTTTGTTAAACAGATTAAAAACAGAGACAAAGGTCTGTTGCTGTTTATATTTCACTAGTTATTACAGCGCATGTGTGCAGACCATTGACTGTATATAGAATGGACAGCGTGCTTCCGCCTGTCACCGTTCTACGTTTTTGAAGCCAAAAAACCCCGTTTCTCTAGCCGCCATTGTGCAGCCAGAGTCTGCTCAGTAGAGAATTTCCGGTGGAGCAGAGTAGAAAAGAGAAATAAAAATATTTATTTCATCTTCTTCAGAAGGTTTAGTCTCCTTTTTGCTCTCTTTCCCGAAGTTTCTTATATCCCCGATAAAAACTACTCACGAACGGCAGCTGTCAACTATCGTAAAACGAAACTTATATCTCGGTTTTTAACGTCCAATAACTAATGAGAAACTAACTTCTCAGAAAAAAAACACCCAAACACCATGCAGCCAGATGACATCATCATACTACCTTAGCGTAAAGATGAGAGAAACGTTTCTACGAGGTATCGTAATTTTTTAAGGTTTTCCCGGCTCATATCTGGAATACATGGGGAGGCGGGGCTTATGACCTATACTGCAGCCAGACACCAGGGGGCGGGGCATCTGCTGGAGGCTTCAGTATGAGCCGAACGTCGTTATGTCCACTCATTATACAGTCTATGGTGCAGACACAAACAGCTGTTAGAGGTGAATGACAGATGATCCAGTGGTGATCGCTAAAAGACGTCGCTGTACATGACGCTCCAGTAAAGGACGTCTCATTTCTCTTAAAACAAATCTCCTCGTTTCTTCTCGGAGGGACAAAGACTCAAGTAGAGGAAGGAAAGATGAAACTTTGGAGCTTTGAGACGCACACATAATCACAGCTGGGATTCAGCAGAATTACAATCCAAACCTCAACGGGCCTCTAGAAGTTTCCCCTAAGATTCAAGTACACCTTATAATTATGAAGAAGTGCTACCTGGTGTTAAATATATTTCACATTTCAAACAAACAGTACCAGTTTAGTTCCATTTGGACTCAAAGGGTTTGTATATAAAGTGGAAAAGCGCTCAAATGGATCCAAATTGTTGTTAACAGCGCTCTGTTTTTTCTGGTTTTCCACATTAGTCATTACTCTAAACCAAAGTGGTCACCATGAAAGTCTGTCAGCTTTAGTTTAATGCTAAAAGAGAAATATCTAACACATAGTTTTTCTTCTCCCATGTTGCACTCAGAATTTGAAAAGTGAGTACTCCTTTATAACTTCACCCCCAGGTCCATCCCCTCGTTTCTCCACAGTTAAATCTTTCTGTATCAGTGTGGTTGTGTTGCCAGGTGGTGATTGTTCACTTTCTTTTTTCAATGGCTTGCGGTTAACTGGATGAAAAGAACGTGTTGAGCATTTGATGCTGATTCTTGTTTAAGCTCAACACCTTAACCAAGAAAGGTGAGTTAAGAGCTTTAAATCAACATTCAAACAGGAAACGCCTTCACAGAATCTGTGTACAAATCCTTCATTGTGTTAAAGGTTTTTACTGTTACAACATCAAGTGACAGCATTTCCTGTATTTCAACATAAGACTTTAATGTGGTAAAAGTAAAATGATGTGTGTAATGATTTAAAGGCCATTTATCTGAACGTGCATGAGCATGTTGGTGCATTTCACAGATCTCTGAATGTCAGCATGAGTTTTTTTCTTTAACTCACAGGTTTCAGTATTTTAACTGAAACCTGTTGTTTATTTTAGCATGCATTCATTTCCACTGTGGTAGAATTTGTGAAGTCTGCACAAATAATAACATTTTTGTTCGAAACTGCATTATGAAGCTGCATATTTTGGCAAATGTAAATTGTAACACTTTGTAAAGTTTTGCAGAAATGCCTCAAACTGAACAAAAGAAAAATTATGACTGTTATAGACACACAAATGTCATTTCATATAATTTAAACTCCAGTCATGGCATTACATTATAGCTAATCTAAGATAGAAAATGAAGTTGCTTTAATATGTGAGATAAATAACATGAGCATTAACAAGCATTCACAAAAGTAAAAATCTGCCCTATAATGAAGCCAACCAGCAAGCAACAAGTAGACTGTCTTTGCTTCAATAATAATGAAGCTGACGAGTCACCAGAGACCTAGTTGTTAGTTATATAACATAAAAACATTTTTCTGTTTGATGAGAAAGACAGCAACAATGGGGGAAAAAATGACAAAAAACAGTAATAACTACTAAAAAAAATAGCCAAAGGCAACAAAAAATGGCAAGAAAGTTGGGATAAAACAGGGAAGAAAAAAAATAGTTCAAAAGCGGTGGGAAAAAAGTGAAAAGTGACTTAAATGGGTTCCAACAATGTGTTTGTTTAGAAACACACAGGATGGGGGTCCTAGAAATTATCACGCAAAACTTTCGCAATTGCAATATTGGGAAAAATAGTCACAATAAGATTATTACCAAGCGGCAACCTTTGGTCTAAAAAAAGATGAGACAACACGGAAGTGCTAAAAAGCTGCTGTTCCTTGAGTGACCACTTGAGGCTGGCTCCGGAAGTACCGGAAGTCACGTACACACGAAGCCAAAAAAGGCAGTTTTTAGAGCCGAAATTGGCGTATTTAAAGCCTGGTTCAAAACCTGTCTCCTCATCGTTTATTTCGCTAACGGCACACACTGTGAGGGGGGAGAATTTTTTCTAACTCGGCCGTTTGGAAGATATTAGGATCAAGAGCTTACCCAATCAGAGCCACAGCTCAGATCAAGTGACTGACGGGCGCCCAATAGCTGTGAGTTTGGGCACTCGTCACTCGTCCTAATTCCAATATGGCTGCGCCCGCTGTTTTTGCTTCAAAATGGGGCTGAGGCATTGACTGTATATAGAATGGACAGCGTGCTTCCGCCTGTCACCGTTCTACGTTTTTGAAGCCAAAAACCCCCATTTGTCTAGCCGCCATTGTGCAGCCAGAGTCTGCGCAGTAGAGAATTTCCGGTGGAGCCAAGTAAAAAAGAGAAATTAAAATATTTATTTCTTCTTCTTCAGAAGGTTTAGTCTCCTTTTGGCTCTTTCCCAAAGTTTCTTAAATCCCAAATGAAAACTACTCACGAACGGCAGCTGTCAACTATCGTAAAACGAAACTTATATTTTTAACGTCCAATAACTAATGAGAGACTAACTTCTCAGTAAAAAAAATACCCGAACACCATGCAGCCAAATGAAATCTTCATACTACCTTAGCGTAAAGATGAGAGAAACCTTTCTACGAGGTATCGTAATTTTTTAAAGTTTTCCGGCTCATATCTCGAATGCATGGGGAGGCGGGGCTTATGACCTATACTGCAGCCAGACACCAGGGAGGGGCATCTGCTGGAAACTTCAGTTTGAGCCGAACGTCGTTACGTCCACTCATTATACAGTCTCTGGGCTGAAGTGACAGACGGGTGACGTGATAGAGACTACGCTCATTTTTTATGCAGTCTATGATTATTATACTACACCTATTACATTTTTATTTAACTAAACCTGTCTATCACTTAGAGGGCTCAAAGCTATATTTCTATCAAGTGTTATGCTATAATAGCACAAAACTCAGTATGTTTATAACTTAAGACTCCAGCTGTGTTGTGAAAAAAACAAAAACTAACTATGTTGTATCACTAACTAGATATGTTTGAGTAGCTTTAAAACTGGTTTTGTTTATGACTTGTCGGGGAAAAATGTGAAGTGTTGATGATTTTTGGCATCAATAAGAAAGAATAGGGATGAAGGCATGGCTGAAAACTTTCTAAACTTTGTTTCATGATTGTGGATGACACTGACTCTTTTACTAACATGCATGTTGTCTCCTAATTTCGTGCATGTTTCTTCATCCCCTCATGGCTTTGGAGTGACTCATATTTTGTCTTGTACTCATGCACTTTTATGAGCCTGATAGATGAATCTCTCCCTGTTTGTCTCTAAAACCTTCCTGTGTCCCTCTAACTAATCCAATAGCCTGTTCCTTTTATTCTCTGTTTTATTTCCTGCTACGGATCAAAGATGATGTCCAAGAAGATCTCTCTGTGCTCGGCTCTGGATCAGACCGAGCACG
Organism: Thalassoma bifasciatum; assembly: GCA_008086565.1. Lineage (NCBI taxonomy): Eukaryota > Metazoa > Chordata > Actinopteri > Labriformes > Labridae > Thalassoma > Thalassoma bifasciatum. The sequence continues at coordinate 16,599 of RPOG01003635.1, read as the reverse complement.
ATCAGCCTCCCACTCACTGTCTGGCGGACCGCTCGGCGAACGCAGCTCTGGGGCGTAGAAACAAGAATGAACCAGGCCAAAGAAACGGAGAGTCCTCGTCCCCAGAGAGCGGCAGTTTGAACGGAGATGCTAAACGAAGCGGAAAAAGCCGCCACCGCCGCAAAAAGCGTTCATCTAATTCCGAAAGCCACCCCGAGGAGGAGTCGGTGGAAAGAAAAGCCAAAGAGGAGGAGAGAAGAAGAAGCCAGACTCCAAACCCTCACTCCGGTTTGGTCGGACTGCAGTCCGAGTGCGCGAACGTCTGGTTTGAGCGCAGCGTGTACGAGCGAGCTGAGAGTCTCTACCAGTGCTGGTTGGCGAGCTCGTCTAACGGGACCAAACAGTCGAACCGCTCGCCTCCAGCCCAACAGAAACCCTCAAACTCTCCATCCACTCCGGCACCAGCTGCTGCTCCTGCTCCTTCAGGATCGGCGTGCCAACATGGCGAGCAGTCAGCCTGCCATCACGTCATCCAGGGCGTGTGGGTGAACAAGACGACCTTCGACCAAGCAGAACGCCGCTTCGTTCAGGAAACAATGCAACCATCCATTCCAAACTCCCTGAACATCCCACCGCCGCCAAACCGCAGCATCTCAACCAGAACGCCCGACGAAGGGTATCAATCTCTCGCCCCGACTCCTGTGACCCCCATCGTCCAACAAGCAGCTATAACGCCAACCAACCGCCAGTCGATCAACGGACTCCCCCGCATCCCCATCGAGCTGCTGAGAGACGTCTGGCTGGAGAAACCGCTCTACGACCGCGCCGAAGCAGCATTCTACCAGAATCTGTACAGAAACAACTCCTCCAAACGTCCCAGCTGCGCCTCCACCGCCAGAAGTAGCGACCACCCTCAGAGCCTCGTGGAGGAAGAGGAGGAGGACGAGGAGGAGGAGCAGAAAGCGGTCGTGGTGGTGGAGGAGAAAAGAGTCGTCATGCAGGGGAAAGCCGAAGTCTTCCACGCTCTGCTACCGATTCAGGAGGAGGAGGAGCCAGCAGAGGTCCCTGAGGTCAAGGAGGAGGAGGAGGCGGAGTCAGAGGCGGAGTCAGGCGTTTGTTACTTCGCTCATTCAGACAACGAGCGCGTGTGGCTGGAGAAGTGGCGTTATGATGCTGCGGAGAGTCATTTCCATTCACACGCTGGGGGTGAGGCTGAGGCGGCGAAGAAGGGTCAGAGGCCAGAGGCGACGTCTGCGGCCTCCGGCGCCCCCAAGAGGGACAAGTATGACAAACGGCAGGAGAACAGGAGCAGCTCCCGATGTTTCAGTTTTACCTTTTCCCTTTTTTATCATGCGTTGAATGCGTGGACACATTTCTTTCTCCTTCTTGTTCTTTCATTTCTCTTGCTTTTGTGTTTTTTCAGTATCCTGGATGACTGTTTCTGTCTGAACCATTATGTTTTCCCTCCGTCCTCATTTTTTATTTGCTGTGGTTGTGTTGGGACGGGGAGGTTTGTGGGTAGTTTATTAAAAAGCAGCTTAAAATAAGACAACTAAACATGAAAACTCTCCAGCTAATTAAGCTAATTTAGGGGTTTTAGATGATCATTATCTCAGGTGTTGATACATATCTTCTTTTTTCCCTCCTTCCTGACCTCCTGTCTCTTCTTCCTCTCTTCTCCTTCCTTGCTTTCTTTTCCGTAGCACCATGACGGACTTCCTCGCCCAGGAGAAGATCTGGTTCGACAAGCCTCGCTACGATGAGGCAGAGAGACGCTTCTACGAGCACATGAACGGTGTCTCACAGCCGACAACAACAACAACAACAACAGCAGCAACAGCAACACAGGTACTTCAAGAGCATATGCAGGTTAAATACACCTGTTAAGAAAACCATAGAAAAATAATTTTAAAATAGTGTTTTGAAAGAACTTTTGAATTAGTAAACCACAGGGTCAATGTGTAGATGTGTTAGTGCGTTTGCTTTTATTTCCAAATTAAAAACTGGCATTTAACATGACATTGATTCTGCCTTAATTTAACATCAACATGAACATGGATCAGACTGTCACTACTGTCAATGAAAAGGAAGAAAATCTGTATTCCTGTCCATATGACAGTTCTCAGGATTATAAAGATGAACCTGTTAGGCAGGATGGAGAGCAGGAACAGGACAGGATTAGGAGGAATAACGGACAAAGGAGAGCAGTGAGCTGTGGTGTGAGGAGAACCAGAGGAGAACAGAGCAGGGCGTCCTGGTGAGTGACTGCTGTTAGCTAGAGATATGTAACCTAATGCTGTGTTCACATCAGTATATTTAAAGTTTGTGTGAGGGAAAAAAAAAGAGACAGAGCACCAGCTTTGGTGATCATGTATTCAACAAACACTATTTGAAATTTGTTTATCCACAAATCAAGTGTCAGGAAACAAAAATCAAGACTTGCAGTGTTCAACCTACGTTTCTGTCGGGCTGAATCTTTGTCAAATCCTTGTTTAAATCTGACACTGGGAGCCGGGCTTCAGCTGCTGCCCAAAATAAGTCGGACTTGGGGGCAAAAAAAACCCCAAACAGATCCAGACATGCCTATTTCTAAAAGATTCTTTAACAGGATCTGGTTATTGGGCCTCATCCTTACATATCCGAATATCTGAGATGCAAAGATTCAACTGAAGTCAAGAGACTGTGAAAGCAGCATATGAATGCTATCTTTATTAACTCTTTGTTTTAGTGATATCTCTTAAAATTGGTCTCCAAGAGTGCTCCAAAATCTTTGTGACATTATTACAGAGCGATGACATCAAAGCTCACCTGTCCCTCAGGTGTCTCTTGATACCAGATAATAAGTGGCCAGTTTTCTGCAGTGTTATGTGCTGCATAAGGGTGAAAAATGTAGTTAGTTGGTGAAACTAATAAATGTCAACTGGTGTAACCAATGTCTCTCATAAAAAAAATGGTATTGTGCAAAGAAGTTACAATGAATATAATTTCAGCAGCCTCCTCAGTACAAAATGGAATTTAGAATGACTTTAAACCACCTGACCCAAAAATAAAAAGAGAAACATTGATGTCTATGACATATATACTCAGTGCAACAAAATCCATATTATCAGTTGAAGGAATGAAATATTTTAAATATATTTTGAGGTGATATTTCATATCAAATAACTTATTTCAATAGTACATTCAACAATTTACATTGGGAATGCCTGGGAAAGAAGGCAGACTGTTCTGTTGTCTTCTGAGCAGAGAAAAGTTTAAGCAAATTTATAACTGTTTTGATTGTTGTTGTGAATCACTGCAATGTAATCTCTGGTAACTTATAAACCCATGAGGGTTGAGCACTTATGTGCATGACACGTAAATAAAATCAAATAAGAAATGACAAAAAGTACACTTCATAACTTACCAGGAAGGTGAATTATTTAGTACTTGTCATGCTTTTGTAGTTACACCATTTGGCAATTTGATGGGACTCATTCTTTATTGGTGTAAGAGTCACAAAAAGTTTAGAAAAGTAAAGGAGTAAATGATTCGTGTTTATGTCCTGTCAGGATGCCGGAGCCAACAGCATTCTGCAAGACATCGCTCGAGCCCGGGAGAACATCCAGAAATCTCTCGCAGGGGTGAGTACCAGCTCTGTGCTGCATCTGCCTCTTCTATCTCAATCACCACTCAGCTCTCGTAGCTGTGCTTTTGGCCATTTTTAACACAGATTTGTTAAATTTCTAAGCTGTCGGAATTATCTTGGATGTTGAAGAGAAATGCTGTGGCTGTAGCTTTATTCTTGGAAAACTTGGTGCAAAAAAAAACAGCCAAGGTCGACATTTTCTGAGCATTTTGATGGATGTTAAATATCATGTATGGCAGATACACTTGAGAGTTTGTTGCTCAAGTCAGAAAAGACCTCAAGGTTTTGGCTTTTCCTTGGTTTAGTTGTAACCCTCCCTCCTTCGTTCCCTCATTCATGCCTGAAATCCCCTCCTCCTCCCCTCAGCTGAAGTCCACACTCTGTAACAGAGGGTCTGCTCAACCTCCCATGAGCCATCAGTCCCAGTTTGTAAGTGCCACCCAAGTCCTGTGTGTGTCCCTGGAAGCCCCCTGTGACAACCACGCTCCACTTATTAGAATCCAACCCTTAGTTTAGCTTCTTTTAGCTCTTAGACGACTTTTTGTGTGTGGAGTGATGCAGACACAAACAAGTAGCTGCTTTCACTGATAATCCTCTCAGACTCCAGCTGCTCTGATTCTGTTCCCGGCTGTAGATGAGACACTGGCTGCGTTGTGTTTTCACTCTGCTGCTTAGTCCTGAGTGTGAGCAAAGGACTTTCTGTGTGGTTTGTCTTTCAGAAGCAGCTCGTCTTAAACTGTTTTAACTTCTTTTCCTCTCAAAGCAGCAGCAGCAGAGCAGCATCAGTGCAGCTGATCAGGGGGAACTCGTCTGTCGAATCAAGAGCCTGGAGCTGGAGAACCAGAGCTTACATAAAGGTACTTTTCTTTGTCCTCTTTAAAAATATGCATACATGTGTGCTGGTTTACACTCTTTTAAATATTTCTCTCTGTTCTTCAGTGGTTGAAGATTTGAGGGCAGCACTTTCCAAACTGGAGTGTCGAGTCTCAGTCCTGGAGAAATCTCCTGCAGCCGTGACCTCAGCGCCTGCTCCATCCGTCCCCTACACAAATGTGAGTTCTTACACGCCGTTTTAAAGATCATACCTGATGTCCTCCTTGTCTTTATTTTTAATTGTAGAGTTTAAATGTTTTACAAAGAAAAAAAACAAAGCATACAAACCAGAAAGCAGGAAAGATTTGAGTCACTCAGAGAGACAAAGTTTCTGCTCATAACAGTAACAATCTTTGGGTATGAAGACAGAACATGAGTGGAGATAAAAGTAGCTGATTCTGTATGAGAGGAGAGATGTGCATGTGACAAAAGGTGGATGGCGATACAGAGTAGCAGGGCACAAACAAGACAAAAGCAAACAGATGCCATAAAATTTGTGGATAATACTGTCTGAGACGATAAAGAACACTGTTAATCTTAAGAAAATAAGTGGCGTCACTCATTTGTCACAGATTCATGAGTGAACAAAGGGGGCCTCCTCGTCTTTTAAGAGTTTTTTTTCCACATTGGCTCCTTACGTGCTCAATATCATGAACAGCAGCTCATCAAATGGAGTTGTAACTGCGAGTTTTGGGCATCTCAGATCAAAAATTCTGGCTTGGACTCCACAGTACTTCAAATTACAGGCCAATCGCTAAGCCCCCTTTTTTCTCTACAATTCTTGAAAAAAATGTTTACTGTCAGTTGAATGTTTTCTTAAAGGAAAACAGGTGGTTCAAATCCCATCTGACAGGTGGAAGTTTTTCTGTCCTCATTGGAGCCGATGAGTCCCATGCAGCACTTCTCACATGTGGAGTGCCTCAGGGCTCTAATCTTGGCCCCCTACTCTTCTCCCTTTATTTGTTCCCTCTGGGATTATGAAACACAACGTCGCCTTCCATTTTTATGCAGACTATTGTCAAATCTACATGCCCCTTAAGCGGGAAAATGCATTCTCCTGTAGACTACTGCTGGAGTGCATGGCTGAAATTAAAGCATGGATGTCACTAAATCTTCTACATTTAACGGATAAAAAGACAGAGGTCGTGTTTTTTTTTTTGGCCCTGTGAAGCCTCCAATGTCCATTTTGATCTGGGTTCTTAAACTCAACATCTGTCACAGACACCAACTAAACTAGATGCTTTTAACTTCATTTTGGGTGTTTTATTGTTTCTCTATTACTGTTATTGTTACTGTTTATTATTTAAAGTTTAGGATTGTGTACTTGTGATGTTCGATACCACTGATTTCCTCACCTATCTGGTACTAAGTAAAATTTAGGTAGGTAGGTATGGATATATAGATACAATGGGCCTCATTCACGAATAAATGCGTGGAAATGTTCTCACTCCCCGCACGAAATGAGAAAATGCACAAAATCACCGTCGGATTCATGACATGTGCGTACCAGCTGTTTTTTTTTTTTTTTAGATATTTTTTTGGGCTTTTCTGCCTTTAATTGGATAGTGGAGGACAGTGGATAGAGTATGAAAGGGGGTAGAGAGTGGGGAATGACATGCGGGAAACAGGCCACAGGTGGGAATCGAACCCGGGCCACCCGGGTTGTCAGCGTCAACCTCACAGCTCGTTCTCTCGGTGTTTCACCGGAGACTCGTCTGCAGCGCGTCCTGACCGGAGAGGTGATAAATGATCAGCTGATTCTCCTGGTGCTGTGAGGGAGATCGTACCGTGTACCCGTAACATAAACGACACATTAAGACAGCTGCTGGATGTTTTTGCAAACAGGTAAATAAATCTGAGTGAACAGCTGAGCTGTGTGTGCGTCATTTGCTCAGAAAATGTTAAAAACCATATGATGCAAATTACTTTACGTCTTCATTCAGTTTGCACAACTTTATGAAACTGTTTGTCAGAGCAGTCGACAATTTAATCAACATGAAATAATGTGACATTCTGATATGCACATGGTTATATCTTTAATATAAACTAAGTATTTAATTTAAGATTCAATATAATAAACATGATGAGGACGAAAATGTTTCAGTTTCATGGTTATTTAATAAATTTAGCCAATGCACAGTTTTTATTAATGAATTCTATTTAAGGCTTTTTTTCTTTTACTGAAAGTAGTTTTAAAATGTTATGTTTTTAGTTAAAAGAGTCTGTAATTTAAGTTATATAGACAGCTGATCATTATTTGTGCGTACACATGGTCTGAGGAGGTTCTAAATTTGTTCGTAAAGTAAGAAGAAACTCAGGTAAGAAAACATTGATGAATCACAGGTTTGTGCGTCAAACGTTCGTATGCATGATTTAGGCACAAATTTGTGCATACGAACGTTTTGTGAATGAGGCCCAATGTTATTTGTTTTCCATTTTCCCAGAATTTTTCTGAGGTTATCATGTTTTTTTTATTGCAGTTGCTCTTAATAATCTATCAAAAACTTCCCTATGTAATTCACTTAAAATTACCAATTCACTAGAAACCCCACCTGAATAAATGTAGGAGCTGAAATAACTCCATACATTACTGTTTACACTCAGTCATTGTGTTTTCAGACAGTGACTGACTTAGCAGTGTGCTGCTGTGATTACACATTATGAATTTATCCAGGTGGAAGACAAAGTAGTCCCTAACTGTGTATGATTCAGATGAGAGCTCAAAGTTTAGTTTCTTTCCAATGTGTTCCCAATAACTTTTAACATTACTTCAAATACAAAACAGTATCAAAAGTATCGATGATTTGATTTGAGAATCAATACTAGAGCATAAAGATCTGGTATGGGTGGTATCGATATTTCATGTAATCATATTAAACTCCACTCAGGGCACAACCGTCCAGCAGAAGAGCAGCGCCCCAGTGAAAAAGGTGGAGGTGGAAGAGGAAGACGACGATGATGATATTGACCTGTTTGGAAGCGACGATGAAGACGAAGAGGCAGAGAAGCTCAAAGAGCAGAGGTTGAAAGAGTACGCAGAGAGAAAGGCCAAGAAGCCCGGCCTCATCGCCAAGTCCTCCATCTTACTGGACGTCAAACCTGTGAGTCCAGAGCGATGAACGGATGAAGAACAGATCTGACACACGTTAACGTTTGACTCTGACTCCTGTCACCTCTTCTCTTCTCTCTCAGTGGGATGATGAAACAGACATGGCGAAGCTGGAGGAGTGTGTGCGCTCGGTGCAGGCTGACGGTCTGCTATGGGGAACGTCCAAACTGGTTCCTGTGGGTTACGGCATCAAGAAGCTGCAGATCGCGTGTGTGGTGGAGGACGACAAAGTGGGAACGGACCTGCTGGAGGAGGAAATCACCAAGTTTGAAGACTTCGTAAGTACTCTGCAAAGATTGAACCAGAGATGATGTGAAATCCTGGTTTTGAAAGACTTTTCACTCACTGAAGTGTTTTCTTTCGCTGCCTTTCAGATCCAGAGTGTCGACGTTGCAGCTTTCAACAAGATTTGATTCCTGTGTGTCTCGTTCTGTCTTTTGTCATGCCTTGTTTCTCTGCTGATTGTGTCAACGGTTAATAACAATAAAACCCAACTCTTGCACTGAATCTGCTGTCTCGTACATCTTCAGTTTTATTTCCCTTGCAGCACTTTGAATTTGAGTCTTAATTTTTTTTAAAGATGTAGATACATCTCTCAAAATAAAAACACCGCTTGAGAAAATTGGCTCCTGTTGACCATCACAATTGAATCACTTCTACTTGCAGTTGAAATTTAACCTGACGTGCCAGATGGACAATTTTTTGACAATATCCACCACAGAGATATTTCATTATTTTGGCGGGACCTTACCAAAACAGCAGCTGGTGATTGGACGACCATAACCAGTCAAGAGAAGAGCAAAAACATTGTTTCCTGTCAGAAAAGGCTTTAAGTGACGTTCGCTGTTCTTCTTTGAAAGTAGAAATTGAGTCCATTTCTGATAGAACTGCAGATATTTCCGCGTCCACAAAGCTCCTGCTTCTCTGCTCTGATTGGGTCGACAACTTCCCTGACAGGTGAAGACGTTTGTCATTGGATCTTAGCCAGATGGATCTGCAGGATTTCAGAAAATGAAACAGGCAGGTCCATCTGCTCTGCAAGGTAAGACCAAATTTCCACCCTTCTTCAAAATTGCCCCTGTAATTCACAAAGTATCCAGCAGGTGGTGCTGTGTGTTAAGAAGGAGAGAGTTTGCACAGTTTACAGTTAGTATAGAGAAGTCAAAACTTTACATCAAGGTGTTACAGTTACTAGTGTTGTACTAACGACCACACGATCTGGGACCAAGATTTGTTTAAAACCAGAATGCACCAGATCATAAAAATCCATTTTAAAGATCACGAAAAGGTCGAAGAGTTTAAGAGCATTCTCTCTTTGATCTAGTTTTCTTTTGAACACATTTGACAAAAACAAGGTGTCTACAAATTTTTCAAAGCACAACATGCAAAACCCTGAAATCTTTATAAATTTGTTCTGAATTCTTGCCAAGAAAAATCCCTGTATGTATTTAAAACCCACTCAGCCAGAATTATTTCAAATATTCGAAAATAAGATGTTTTTTTTATCAAGTTAATGAAGCCTAAAATAAGAGTTCAGAGGTTTTTCTGACAAGAAATAAGATGAACTGATGTCCCAGTTTCTGTAGGAGTCTGACACATTGAGGATCTGGAAGAGATTTCCAAGGAGGCAGAACAATCAGTGAGCTAACGTTAAATGTTTGAGGTCAAATTACAACATTAATTCATCAGGAACGGCTCAACTAAATATTACTCGTTAAATTATTTCCACATTCATGAAGTTAAGTACCAGTCTTGATCACAACAACACTGGCAGTTACTCAACTTACCACAAGGTGGCAGGAGATTATAAAAGAGAAGCATTGCAAAGAGTTACCAGAGGAAAGTTTGTGAGGAGGAATTGTTTTCATGTAATTAATAATTATTCTGAATTGACTTTGAGATGTGTTTCTCACCTCTCTTCCTACTATTCATCATGTCCATAAATTCATCCTCAGACAATTTATAAGCGTACACACGTGTAAACATGAGTTGTCATTTGAACAGGTAATTACTTTGATAAAGATCATAATTGAGGCAGTAAGTTCTGATTTAGTAGACATGTCGTCTCCTGCAGCTCTTTCCTTCATGTCATTTGTAAAGGACTGAAACAGAAATATAAAACATAAACACCTGAGACTCTACTTCTGAAATCATGACTGTAGTGACCAGTTGGATTACTTGTCCTACTTTCTATGTTTGTAGCTTATAATTGAAGCTTTTCTTTAAGTCTGACAAACTTAATTTAGCAGCAATAAACTTGTTTTGTGCACAGCAATGTTTTCTTGGATTACTATCCAGAGCCTGTGCTATTTTTGGACAAAGCCTCAAAAGAGCTGCATGCTTTATAATGAAGTCACTCTACATTTACCACCAGAGGAGTTTCTGCAGTTTTTGTCACTTTAGATTAGTTGAGAATTTCTCTCCTCCAATATAATTGTTCAATTTATTGAACATTATGCTTGAGTTAAAGTTTGATATGAAGAAAAAGAAGAGAGGACGTGTTGGTTTGGCTTGTCTCTGTGGACACAGAGTCATGCCAACATCTCTCCTTTGTCCATTTGTACGTATATTACTTTAAGACATCTTGTCCTCTTTGTCTCACATGTTGACTTGCAACCAATTGATGGGTCTTTGCAAAGAAAATCAAAAATAGGTCTGTGTTTATGCAGTACATCTCTAAAAATAAAAAGTCAGATTATTTTCAATGAATAATATATGGTATAATATTAAAAATCAAATCTGATGAATTTTGCTGCAATGTACATCCGTATTTAAACACAGGTGTCCTCTGCAGTTATTACAAAGATTAGAGGTCTCCTGGTAAAACTAATGCAGTTTAAAGCGCTTGGACCTATAATTATTCATAACAACTGCAGAGGACGTCTGAGTTTTTATCCTGCTCTATACAGTAAATTTGCAACTTTTCAAACCCGAAAATTTTAACTTTTTCCTCCAAAATTTAGAGGTATCTTTCTGGAGAAATTAGTCATTCAATATTTATTAAGTTGTCCTAATATAACTTAATAATAATAAACTGTAATAAAGTTAAGAAAAAAGTCCATCAGCTTTACTCTCGCATTCCTCAAATTGGAAACCAGAGGAGCAAACTACAAAACAGACCAAACAGAACTGTCATACTATATACTACATTCACATACAGTATGCAGTGACTACTACATACTGCATTAGAAAGTAGTATGTGGTATGTGAATTCGAAAACAGCAGGTGTCTCCACAGAGGGCGAGTGCCCCCTCTGCCCCCCCTCTGTGCGCACCCCTGCAGCTGGAGGTCTCTCGCGCCTGTTAACTCTGCTTTGATTTGAGTTCTGCCCCCGTCGACCCGGAGCGTGAAGCAGCATCCCTCTCTCTCCTCCCTCCCTTGCTCTCTCTCTCTCTCTCTCTCTCTCTCTCTCTCTCTCTCTCTCTCTCTCTCTCTCTCTCTCTCTCTCTCTCTCAGGTACTTCACCGGTTCCTCTCACTGACGCTCACAGCTGAAGTGTGGACAGTCACAGCAGCTGGAGTTGATGTTTGTCGCTGATTTAAACTCTGAACACGTGCAGAAACGATCCGAGGAAACTGTTATCAGCGTCCTGCGTCCTGACCCTGCAAGATTGGTTCTTTCTCTGCAAGGACTTGGAGCCTCCACAACTCCTGCAAGGTAAGACATCACAGTTAATAACTTTCACCTTATGATTTGATGTATTTCCTGCACAGACATGCAGCACTGTAAGTAAATGATGCACCAAAGCAGAACCAGCTGACATGACTGAGTTTAGATGCAAAAGTAGCTCAATAACTGAAGAGATCCACCTTTAAAGTCGTCACATTTGTATTGGGATGAATTTGCATGAAGCTGATATTCTCTGCACAGTGACTCCATGAAAAGGTCATAGCTTCTTTTTTTGCCTCCTAACTTATTGAGATTAATTTGGAGAAAATGATGCCTGGTATGTTTATTTTATCAGGAGACCTCCTCAATGCACTGATGAACTTTCTTCACCTCCTCTCTAAAATCAGAGGCTTCTCAGCTGTGTTTTGGTCTCTAGTTTGTGCTGAAGCCTGGCAGCTCCCTGAAGAATGCCCTTACCTCAGAGCTGAGTCATGCAAATTAAACCCCCCCCCCTTACTCTCTCTCTTTCTCCCATCTCTTATCTCTGAGCTGTTATCACCAGCCAAGGACCATTTCATCAAGAATTAAAGTTGCAAAAAATAGTCCATAAATTGTTCCCCACTCCTGAAATGAGGATTTTAGTTGCAGATTAAGTGCTGCAAAACCTAACTCCTGAAAAGAAATCAATGAATATTTGAAGAATTTATCGCACAGCTGAAGTTTTCTACCCGTCTCAAAAATCAAATAAGCTCCAAGTTGCAGATTTTATGATGCATTTACAGCAGGCTGCGTTTTATAGGGCAGAAAATATTGATGCAGAAACATGTTGGCTCACAGCTCCAGGAAATTCTTCAGAGGTCGTACAGGATGAGAGGATAAAACCAGAGATGGCAGTTATTTAAGAAAAGACTGAGACTACTTACAAGTCAGTGTCTTTTTATTGATTGACCTCTTGCATCCCTGCAATTCTGGCCTAAATAATATGATATGTTTTGGCTTATAAGTGAAGAGCCTTGAGTCAAAATTCTTTAGCAAAACCTCAGTTGAAAGATTAAAATCTCTAGTTTCAGAAAATGTCATGTTTTGAAATGTGACTAAAGTCCACATCAGGATAAATGGAGCTGAAACACTATTTTCCTCTTTTTTTATGTCCATTTGTTAGATTCATTAACTTGAAGATGCTTCATGCCAGACAGAAAACATCTACCACATCACTTCTACACTTTGTCATCTACATCTTGGTAAAATTTGAGCTTTCTAGGTTGAGTTTTTAGTCTCAGGTAACCAAACACCAAAAATAATGAAATTGTTTTCCCCTGTCACAGATTGTACGGCTTTTGTTGAACACATGAATATGAATGAAGACGTACACTAATAAATGGGTCTCGCCAATTATCTAAATGGCTACAACTGGCTTTGTGTGAAGTGTAATGTGATTGGTTACTGTACCAGTGATTGACAGCCCTGTAAACCAACAAATGACCCTTTAATAGAGCTTTTATGTAAGACCTAGCATGTAATTCTGGCCAGTCAAGCAGGGAGCGCTTGTTGTCTATCACAGGCTGTCCTGGGATGAAAACTCAACTGTTGATGTTGTACGAATGGCAAACAGATTGCCAACAATTTGATGGGGCATTCTTTTATGATCTGTAGACTGATTATTTGCAGACAAACTTGGATTTAAAAACAGGGGAAAAAAGCTGCAAAATCTTCCCTCTGCAGAAACACTAAATCAATTTGGGTCCAGGAGAAAATGCAACATCTTGAAGGCAAACATCCAAACCCAATGAAACATGCTGATAGTGTGATATCAGCTCTTGCGCCTGCAGCACAGACACAGTGAAAGTCATCTTACATTTCACACAAATAAGGTGTTTGCTGCTGCTGCTGCTGTGTGGCTACTTATCTGCAAGCCCAGCCATGCTTGATATGCACCTGTGAGGCTGCAAGAGAGAGAGAGACAGAGAAACAGAAAGAGAGAGAGAGAGAGAGTTTGGTGGAGATGTCAAATGTTCAAAGCCTGGAGGCTGCGGTTCGGTCTCTGCTCACGTGTTCATTAAACACAGGCAGCCGTGAAGTGACTTTTTATTAAAGTGTCTGAAAGGAAATGGATCCAGTTGTAAAGGGAAAATTACACAAAAAAAAAACAGGAATGATGCACCAAAGGGAAAACTTAAGGGAGGAGAGTTCATGCAGAAGAATCAAAGATGTGAAAAATGTGTATTAAAAGAACTTTCTCTGAGAACCAAACAGCTGTTCCTCAGAGTCTAACCTGCCCGCCTTTAGGTTATGTTCCTTTTTCATATTTCAGCTGCTTCTGTTCGTACTGTAACCTCCAGATAGAAGCGTTCAGACAGTTTCAGACACGCTCTCCTGGCAGGCTCACAACCACAGGCAGAAAATGATATCGTACCTCTGTGAGATGTTTATATTCAAACCTCAGGAATAGTTCAGGAGAGGGCAGGGAGCATCTTTTAACCACAGGGTGTCCAGGTTCCTGAAAAGTCTGCAAAGGCGTAAGAATTGCATTTTTAATTCAGACGCAGGTGCAAGCAGCTGTTATCAGGTGACAAAATGTGTAAAGTAGCTTTGAATTTTGCATTTGTGCAAAAAATTAGTGTTGATTTTTCTTTGTTTGGGTCCTAAAAAGTCTTGAAAATTGTTAGGTTTAATTTGAAAAGGGTGTGGGAATTATGCTTGGTTCCAACTTTCATGCAACCAATGTCTGTTAATCTGTAAATGATTCCTGTGTCTAAAACCAGGTTATTCACTTCTTTGCCAACCGAAAGGAACAACTAAATCTTTCTGTTGTAATACAAGAGACACTGATTTTGTTCATAACTAATAAATCTGTCTGTGTTTATATATTAGAATCTGAAGGTCTCACTCACATGTATAGTGTGGAAAGATAGTAGTTGCACATGGTAATGGAATACGTAGAGCTTTGTTTAATTGGTGCATTATTAAGTAAAAAAAAACAATGCGTAGTTGTAGTTGATTCATTGAGTTGTTGTTAACTAAAGTTAAGGGTCTTAATGTTGAAGATGTTAGTGATTTTACAGTACAAACATTTAAATGTTGTTTAGTGTATTTGTTAGTTTATATATTGAAGAATTAATATGATAAATTGAAACATTTTGAGATTTTAGGAGTCAATAAATAAACATTTGTTACTGCATAAACACACAAAAGTACCAAAAATTGGTACCGTTGAGTAGGGCTGGGCAATTAATCGCAAAGTAGAAAAAAATCCCTTATTGTAAAACTCCAATCCCAGACAGTGCAATATTTCCTCACCTGAAATGTGTCAGAATACAAGATATAATTTTTTTGCAGTAGATTATTAACACTCTACAAACCTTAACTTGACACTGCTCAAACAAGGAGCAAAGTCGTTGAAAATGACCTTTTTAAAAGAAACTGTTCAAGTGATAAAAGGTGGCAAAAACAGCAAGAAGTGGCAATAAGAATGAGTTAGGGCAAAAATGGTCAAGAAAGCAAGAACAATTGACAAAAACAATGGGAGAAAACTTGCAAAATAGTCAATAAGTAGCAAAAAAATGGTCCAAAAGTTGAAAAAAAAACAGTGATTAGTGACTAAAATGGGCAAAAAGAAGCAACGAGAAGCAAAAAAAACATGTCATGGGTTGTTGTCATGCTGTAGTTAATGTCAGTGTTCTTTTCCAAAACTGTTTGTATAAGAACACATAAGATAGGGAACCAAAAAATAATTGCACAATAAATCGCAATTGCAGTATAGGCAAAAAAAAAAGCAATCGCGATATGATTATTTTCACTGATCGTTCGGCGCAACCAATGAGTACTGATACTGATTCCAATCAGAAGGGCACTTTGGTTTATGTTTTTGCTGAAAAGAAGGTACTTAAGTATCCATTTTGGCTCCTGTGGGGGCCCTCAAGTGTATTTCGGCGCCTAAAAAGGTAATTTAGCACATGTTTTGGCTCCCAAGAGAAGGGCACTCAGGCATCCAGGAGGGCGGTTTGTCAAGTTTTTATCAACCATAGGGGCAGATTAGTGTGGTTCAGCAACCATGTGGGCACTTAAGAGAGTGTTTTGACTCTGAAGAAGGCACTAAAGCATAAGTTTGGCATTGAGGAAGGCACTTTAGTATGTGCTTTATTCCTGAGAAGGCACTACACTGTATTTTGCCACCTGAAAGGGCACTCGGCTCCCAAGAGAAGGGCACTCAGGCATCCAGGAGGGCGGTTTGTCAAGTTTTTATCAACCATAGGGGCAGTTTAGTGTGGTTCACCAGCCAGGAGGGCACTTAAGAGTGTGTTCTGGCTCTGGAGAAGGCAACATAAGTTTGGCATTGAGGAAGGCACTTTAGTATGTGCTTTATTCCTGAGAAGGCACTACACTGTATTTTGCCACCTGAAAGGGCACTCGGCTCCCAAGAGAAGGGCACTCAGGCATCCAGGAGGGCGGTTTGTCAAGTTTTTATCAACAATAGGGGCAGTTTAGTGTGGTTCACCAGCCAGGAGGGCACTTAAGAGTGTGTTCTAGCTCTGGAGAAGGCACTTGAGCATAAGTTTGGCTCCAAGGAAGGCACTTTAGTATGTGTTTTGCTCCTGCGAGGGCTCTTAAGTGTTTTTTAGCTCCCAAAGGGGCACTTTGGCACATGTTGTGAGGGCAGTTTATTATGTTTCAACCAGCCAGAGGGGCAGATTAGTGTGGTTTGCCAACTCTGAGGGACCTTAAGTATGTGTTTTGGCTCCCAAGAGGGCACTTGAGCACAACTCTAGGGATACCTTCCCCCCTTTCCCCTCCTCTGTGCACACCACTGGCTCTGAACAAGTCTATGGATTCTGCCAAACTAGGTAACGTTGTCACTTGTCAGTGGGCACAGGCCCTAATAATGTGATTAAATGTGCGCAACTCTTCAACCCAGAATGTTATGGGAGATCTTTTCAGTAATTGTATTAATAGTCAAGAAGTTTAGATTGATTCTGAAACATGGATGTGATGATTCGCAGGTTGTTGTCATGTATTGTGATGCATTAATGTTCCTGTAGCTCATGTCTTTGTTTGGTCATGGAGGACAAATGTAACGCCACCTCATCTCACCTGGATTTTCAGCTCAGTGGCTTCAGGCCATAACTCACGTCTCATTGTCCTTCATCTGAAACAATCAAACACACGCCGCCTTCCTCTGACACCGGAGCTGGAAATGGCTCTGTGGTGATGCTGATGTTATTTTTGCTGCTTAATTCAATTGGTTGGATTGTGTGGGTGTAATGTGATTGGCAAAAAGGGGACGCCCTTGGACTACAGAAAGCAGCCAATACAGAAATTAGAGAGGAAGCGAGCGAGCGAATGGAAGATTGTCCTCTGATGCTGTCGTGCTGCTCCAGACTCTGGTTTGGCATTCGACGCTCGC
>RPOG01003634.1:0-55916 GCA_008086565.1 Thalassoma bifasciatum | reverse complement strand
ACACTCTGAGGTGCGAGGTAGAACAAAGTGATGAGTGACCCCCCGTCTCATCGTTCTCCTGCCATTTCCTTCAGCTGTACCATCAAAGCTTTTCTGCTGGCACCTCTTCAACACACACTCCTCCTTTCTCCCCTGCTCTCTCTCTCTTTCTATAAACTCGTATACAACACATATGGCTTACTATATTCCACATTCCACATATGGATTTATAAACGGAGGATAAAACATACTCGAGACATTTGATGTGGATTTTCTGTCAAGGAAAAAAAAAAAAGCTTTAACCAATTCGAACCCTCTGTTGCTTCACCTCCTCCTCCTCCTCCTTCTCTTCTCATTGAGATGTGCTTTTAATATTAATGAAATGCAAGGAATCCATATGAAATGGTTTATATATGTGATGCATATTCACTCTTTTATACATACCAGGTGCTGCTGAATTCGATTAAAAATGTAGGTACGGTTTCGTAACCTCAGCCTCGCGGCGCTGTTTGCATCCACGGTCACATCAAATCCTGGTTTCTGTTTCTGGAAAGAATGCAGCAGCATCGGCCCCAGTTTGTCTGCCTTCGCGTTGCTTCATGGTTTCATTCTGATGGATAAACATGTTAACTGTGATTTTTCAAGCTGCCTTTTATTTGCTCGGCTATCTAACATTTCAAGCTGTGTTTGTGCAGGAAGAACAGCAAACTTCCCTCTCTCAGATCTCGACGGTAAACATGTTTGTTTTGGAAATTGCATCCAGTTCTTCTGTCTCTGAAAACAACATACAATGGTTTTTACACAGATCTTGTAAACACGATCATGTGAATTTGTCAGCAAAACACTTATAATTCTCAAGCTTCAGGGCATTTGAGCTGGTTTGTGAAGTAAAAATCCAGGAACTTTTAAATTTTAAATTTCTGGATCTGAATCTACGTGTTAAAACAATGGTAGCCGGTTAAGTCAGCTCTAACTGAGGTCTCCACAACAACTGCTCCCCCTGGTGGCTGGCTGCAGTATAGGCCAAAAACTACATCTTCTAATGCATTCCAGATGAGAGGTGGTAAAACTTTAATCAATTATTACACCTTGTAGAAATGTTTTTCACGTTCTTATACTGCGGTGATATGAAGATGTTTATGGCTGTGTTGTGTTTAAGTCCACTTTTTTCTGAGGGGTTGTTTTTTCATTAGTTATTAGACGTTAAAAACCATGTTATAAGTTTCATTTTATGATGATTGACAGCTGCTTTTTGAGTGTAGTTTGTATCACGGATGTAAGAAACTTAAAAAAAGCCAAAACAGTGGTTCTTGTAATAAGGTTCTTTTGGTTTCACAATGAAGAAAAAAACGTGAAACAGTAAAGAAAGCGAAACCATGTGCATGTGCAAATCAAAGCATTGCATTAGCGTTTCCACTGAAAAGGCTGGCTTGCTATTTACACAGCAACGGTGAAACAAAAATTTGACTGTAGGCGGTTTACAAACGTTTGCGTTTTAGGTGGGCTAAAACACAATTTCTGTAGATGAGAGGTTGACACGAAACAACACTTTTGTGTAACATACATAGGTTGTAAAATAGATGGACGTAGTCTTGGCAATGTTGCCCGCCTGTTTCCAAAGCCGAGTGTTAAAGAAAAATGGCTGGAGCAGTCATTTACAAAATGGGACGGGCGATGAGTGCCCAAACTCACAGTTAGAAAAAAATTCACCTCCTTTACAGTGTGTGTCATTAACTTAATTAGCGATTCAAATGGGAGACAGTTTTTGCACAAGGCTGTAAACATGTATTTCTGCTCTGAAGATGTTTATTTATTTATTAATGTTTGCTTGGTGTGTACGTGACTTCTGGTATTTCTGGAGCCAGCCTCAAGTGGACACTCGAGAAACAGCAGCATTTAGCAGTTCCACATTGTCTCATAATTTCAGACTGGAAGTTGTCGCTTGGTTTCACCCTGATACACATATCATGTAAACGACCCCTGAAACCAGACACGAGGTAAGTAACAAGACCAGAACACAAGGGTGAAATACAAGATTACAAGTTACTTTATTTCATCACACAGCAGCGAAATTACATTTCAGTTTCAATCCATCCAAGAAACACAAAAATGACAGTGACGTACAACAGGGGAAGGACAGGAGTGGGAAGACTGTGGGACAGTAAATGTGCACAGCACCCCGTTTCATTAGATAAGGAAAAAGAGTACACGAGGGAGGAAGAGGGAAAAAAAGCAAATACACAAAAAGGCTCCTGTTGTGGGATCACGATGTGGGATTTGGAAAAAACCTGTAGACCTTGATCATCTCTGTTTAATTTTGCTTGACGTAAGTGTTGTTATAGTGCATTCAGAGCATGCTACCATCTATGTCAGTGGTTCCCAAAGTGGGGGTCGGGACCCTTTGGGGGGGTCGCGAGACATTGATAGGGGGTCACGGAATGTGTCCCAAAATCGAAAACTATGAACAATTCATGAACATTTTATCCATTATTGTGAGAATAAAAGCAAAAATTGGGGTTAAAGATAATATAAAATTATGCAAACAGAAAATGTTTTATCTGTTTTTCACATTTCTTTGTTCAAGTTTGATGCCGTGAACTCAGCAAAGTTCACATTAGTCGGTAAATTTTCTATCTATCAGTTAAATTAAGTATCCTCAAGGAGGGTTTTGTTGGTTTTTGTCTGTTTTTGGATTGTCCCATTAGTGTTGTACCACAGCAGGGGGTCACCAGTCCCTAACGCTGCTATTTTGGGGGTCACAGGCGGAAAAGTTTGGGAACCCCTGATCTATGTTTCAATCCATTAACGCCTCCATGGTTTTGTTCAATTAGACTTTTAAAAAAAGTAAATCTTGAGGTTATTTCACAGCTCCAGGTTGTTGATACTACAGGTAAAATCCTGACTCGTCCTTGACCCAAAAGACAAGGTCCTGCTCGGTGCTGTGTATGCAAAAACCTGTTTCCATGCGCCTGTCTCCCTCTGAAACCATCTGTATATATCTTCCATTGCATTAAACAAACTAATGAGGTGTGAAACTGGCATCTGATTGTGTGTGTGTGTGTGTGTGTGTGTGTGTAGGGGGTTCCATAACAGAACAGCATGTAGCATGTGAAGGGCGGCTATTTCAGCGACCAACTGCAAATCAAACATCAGTTAACAAGAAAGTCAGAGTCTCGTGTGAGGATCTCATCGGAGTCTCCAGCTCAGCCGTGCATGGCTGATGAGTTTCCTGCTTAACTGCTTCCAACCAGCCAGCCTGCCGCTCCCTGGCAAACCAGCCCTGTGTATGACTCATCACATGGAGCATGTGATCCTGCTCTTAATGCACACACACACACTCACACACACACGCACAAACACACACTGCCACATTTATCTGCAAGGGGTTTCCCTCCCTCGCAGGGTTTTTTTCTATGGGTTACAAAATCCCTGCCAAGCATACAGAAAAGGAAAGCCCATCTTTGTGTTCAAGTTTTGACTTGTATATATGTGTGTGTGTCTACAGGTGTGTTTGTTTGATAGTGTTTACATCAATGGATGTGTGATTGGATGTGTGAATGGGAGTGTGTTGATTTTTCCTGCAGGGCCAACGTTTGATGAGGATGACTCATCCGGATGGAGACCCCGAGGAAGACAGGCAGGTTGGTGATTCACCCTGCTTAGAAAAACAGTGTGTATGTGTGTGTCTGAGTGTGTGTGTGTGTGTGTGAGTTTATATTTATTCCAGCAGTGTGAATCCTGTAGATCCTCCATAATCGTATGCACATATATGCAAACACGTACAATATATGTTCTTTAGGCGGGTTTCTATATGCATAAAGAGTGTGTGTGCAAGCTGTAATGAAGGCATATGCAAATACATGATATCATCAGAAGCCTGTGTGTGTGTGTTAGTGTGTGTGTGTGTGTCCTTGTGCATGTATCTGTGAATTATATGTACACATTTTGATTTGAAGTCTTTATTTATCTTTCAGAAGTGTGTAGCGTCGGCTTGTGCATAATCAGAAGAAAGCCACGGGGTATTGTTGACTCCATTAATCCAGTGTACAGGAGAGCATTCGTCATCCCACGCCACACCCACACACACACCCACACACACACACACACACACACACACACATCAGCCTGGAGAAACAATACGACCAGAATAATGCGACATAAATGCAAGCATCTGCATTTCTGCCGCCGCGTGATTGAAGTGATCTCATCATGTTCTTGTCAGTTACGACCAAACGCTCAAAGCTGGAGAGTGAAACGCGCAGCAGCTGAAAGGACTTCATCAAAGATTTCAGAGAATTGATATTCTGTCTGCTGGAAATCTGCATATTTTTCTTTTATTCAAAGCTTTCATGTCTGCTGGAAACATTTGACACTTTCTGACAGAATTATGTGATGAGGACGTTGGTTTTGATCATCTCGCTCTGTGACTCTTAAGAAACTGCTTCTGATGGTATTTTCTGATTAAACATCTGAAGAGATTTTTCTAACAGATTAAAAATCAAAGGGCAGAGACGCTGGATTTACTTAGTTCAGGGGATCGATTCCCAAAACTGTCATGATTTAATGCATGTTGTCCAACTATCTCACTCTAAAAATATAATAATAAATAATTTAGTTTCATAATTTAATCTAAATCTAGAAATTCCGACTTTTTATTTATGGTTTTGACCTGATAATTTTAGTTTTTCAACTTTGACTCCTTTTCCAAAATCTTTGACTTCTCTTCCTCTTTATTCGGACCCAATCTCAATTCTTACAACTTTTGAATCTTTATCTCATAGTTTCTTCTTCTTTTTTATTTTGATTATCTAATAATTTGTACTTTAATACCTTATCTTTTTTTTTATTTTTTTTTATTGTTTTTAACCTGCACTGTTATTATTTTTACCTTGTAAAATATTGTTTTATCTGTTTGTTCTTTTTAACTTTTCGATGTAAAGCGACTTTGAGTTTTTGAAAAGCGCTGTATAAATAAAATTTATTATTATTATAAATTCATTATTAAAACTTTGACCTCTTGTCCCAAAATTTGGTCTTTTTATCTCAAAATTTTGACCCTTTTTCCTCATAATCTTGACTACAAATCTAATAAGTTTAACTTTTTATGTGAACACTTTGACTTTTCTTAAAATTTTGATTATTTTGAATAATTTTACCTAATAATTCAAATTTTGATATGATAATCTTACAACTCTGACTTTTTATCTCATAATTTTGACATTCAGATCTTACTATTTTGACTAAGTACCTCACTCCTTAAGGCTTTTTCAGCAAATAAAGGCTTAAACCCCCAAAATTAGTTTGTTCCACTTGCATATCATTCAGTTTTTCCTTCTTTATTTTTCATATCTTTTTAGCTATTTTTGCATTTGGAGTCCGTCATTACAAATGTGGCTGCTTTGTTGGTCACAGACTCAAAACTTGTTACATCTGCAGTGGTATTTGTTTGTCCAGAGATCCTACATGTAACTATTGGAGCAGTGTCAACACACAAGATCAGCTGTTAGCGGCCTATAGCATGTAAATGCTAACTGGTGCTAGGCCCGATGTTCCCTGTGAGCTGAGGAAAGGGAGGCGAGGATGATGTGCTGGTATCATGACACAAGCCAAGAAGAGAGGACATCAACCTGTCCTTCCATCACTTATCACGGGGTATATAAGATGTATGGGGGCATTTCCTTCCAGCAAATGCTTGATGAAATGCTGAGCACCGAATTTCAACATTAAGCAATTTCTTGCAGAAAATGCAGGAATGGTGGAGTGAATTACCCAACGCCATACGATCTACAGAGTCCCTTTCTACATTTAAGAGACGTCTGAAGACTCAACTGTTTCGGCACTTGGTCGATGTTTTGTTGAAATTTAAGTAGTGATTACTTCCAATTTGGATGAACTTCTCTTTGGACTTTTAACTTCAATGACCATGAACATTAGCAATAAGAAACTGTTTGGAATACTGAGTGCAGCAGCTAGAAAAGCAACCACAAAGAAATGGCTTAAACCATATACACCTACTATAAAGGAGTGGTATGATATTATATATGAAATATTTGTGATGGAAAGAATAACCTTCTCTTTGAGGCTCCAGAAGAGGAAATTTGAGGAAATCTGTAAGAGGTGGAGTAAATATTCTGCCCTGAAATGCTGAACTTTTGTTTAGGAAGGGGGAGGAAGGGGGGAAAATCCTTTTATTTATTTTATTCAATTTATATTTGCTTTTTTTTTCTTTCCCTTTTCTCTTCTAATTATACTGTTGTATATCCACACCCCATGTTCTTACCAATGTATGTTTTTTTATACGTAAAATTCTATAACAGATAAATATGGATCAGATTGTAAATGTAGAATGCAGAATGTACAGTCATTAAATGATCCTAAATAAAGATAAAATTGAAAAAAAAGAAATATAAGTAGTGGTTGGTTTTGGCTGCATCATTTAAAGAAAAAAAAATTCTTCTGGTACCAGATGGCAGCAACAAACTTGAAACACATCGTTGCACTTCCTGAGGTTTTTCCCTCCAGTCATTTTTGCTCGTGTTGTACATGGCTTTGGACAAAAAGCATCTACTAATTTAAATGTCAAATTGTAGACTTGAACCAGCAACTCTCTGATTACCAAGCCAAGTCTCAATGGACTTACCAAACCACTAAAATGCTTAAACCACTAAATGAGAAAAGAAAAAAAAAAAGTCTGTAAGGTTTTTGCGTCAACAACACTTGAGCACAAGAAAATTAACAAAATCATAACTTAATAGATTTGACGGTTTATTCAGCATGAATCATTTATGTTCAGCATGTAAAAAACAAAAACAGACGACTGGAATTCATGGGCTGTAATAGTTATACTCAATAAACCATAAATGTAATGTTTATAAACTACAAACTAAAAACGAGACACCAGCTCAGATTGTAAGCTGAGATTGGAAAGACCATTATTCTATAGATTGTAAATACTCTGTTAGAAATGCACAGTATTCGCCATTATTCAGGTTTTTTGCAACGTGACTCTGTTTGTGTTGTGTTGTAATAACTGGCAAACTCAGAGAAGCCTTTTCCTTGGAGCACGTTGAAAGGAATGAAAAAATAAGTGAAAAACAATAACAGACGTCCATTGCTTTATTTACACGTCTTGTATTCACTAATGAACGTTTAAGCCAAATAAAGCCATGTAATAAAAGGCTGTTATGGACATACTGGGCACATCGCGGCGTTCGCAGGAGGAGTTCACAGCGGCTTTAATGAGCAATCATCAGATGAAGGCGGCGGCGGTTAAAGCAGCCAGAGTCTTTCTCTTTACATTAAGATGATTGATCAGCCAGGCGGGATGTTCGCTGATGATGAGCCAGTTATCTAGAAGAGACAACAGCACCATCGTTAATCTTCCCCCCGTGATGAGGATGCAGGGTGTGTGTGTGTGTGTGTGTGTGTGTGTTTGAGGATGCCTATGTGGCTGTTTGTGATTGGTGGAGGCTGCACTTGTTTGTTTACAGCGGCACTGATGAGGATTTATCAAAAAAGGTAAACACAGCGTCTCTGTGTGTCTTTGGGTCTCACACTGATACACACACACACACACACACACACACACACACACACACACACACACACTGCTACAGTCTCCCCAGAGTCACCTTGAGCTTCACAAATTGGCTTTGGTTGGTTGAGGTCTCAGGAATCATAAATTTGTCAGGCGCTGCACATCTTTGAAAATATGAACCTGACTCATTCTTTCCAAACTGACTATTCTCTAAAACCAAAAAAGACAAACTGCCCCCATACGCAGCCTCTATGAAACCCCTCAAATTTATCCAAAGATCCTCAAAGACGACAAAGTAGCTTCATAACCTATGTAAATATTCAAACATGAATAATGTGTCACAGCCTATTTCTGCAAGTTCAAATATAACAATGAAAACTTGAGATATGGAAAATACTCAAAATGTTTTTCTTGAGTTTGACTTTTTTTTTATCCAAAATGTTTCATTTTTATCTAATATTTTTTTACCTTGTATCTAAATATTTGACTTTAAAACTCTGAATTATGATTTTATTTTAAATCTTTTGGATTTTATCCCAAAATTTTGACTGAAACTCAAATTGTGAATAATTATCCCTGAATTTTTGACTTTATCATCCTAAAATGTTGTCGTTATCTTAAAAGTTTGCATTCTTCTCTTTAGAAACTGACTTTTTATCCCTTAATTTTAAATATTTTTCTAAAGAATTTGACTTTCCTCTCAATTCTGACACTTTATTTTAAAATTTAGACATTTCTTCATTTGACTTCATCTCCAAATTTTCAGGTTTCATCTTAAAATCATTTCTATTTATCTTGAAATTCGACCCATTAATCTCAAAAATTGCCAGCTTTTTGCTCTCAGTGTTTTACTTCATCTCAAAAACTTTGACTTATCTCCAAAATTTGACTTTGAAATATCGTCTGAATCTTGTAATTCTAATTTAATCTCAAAAATTTGATTGTCATCTAAAAATTTCAACTTTTTTCCCCTAAAATTTTAACTTTGCATCTCACAATTTTGACTTTTTATCCCAGAATTTTGACTTTTTTGTTAAAATTTTGACTTTGTTCCCGTCCTTATTCTGACTTAATATCAGCCAAAAACAATTTTCATAAAAGCCAAGTTTTCTTTTTTTTATTTATTTATTCAACTAGTGGAAATTGGCATCCACCAAGCTCAAATAAAAGAAAAATATATGCCGTACTTTGGTGCAGGAATATAAATCTCATCGTCTTTTGTTCTCGCCCCTTTGTGTTTTTACAGTGCTCACTTTTATTGACCCTGTGTCTCCTTTTCATTCATCAAATCTCTATCACTTCCTCTTTCTCTTATTGTTTTCATCTCTTTTACCCCTTCTTCTTCTTCCCTCTCTCTTTCTCTGCTGATGAATGAAGCTGAAAGTTCGTCCTACAGTTTCTCTAAACGCAGCTGCTGTGGCGTTTTTCTTTCATTCATTCATTCACGCTCCTGTTAAATACAGAGCTGCTTTTCAACTGTTATTCTCTCTGAGCTGTTTGTGTCAATGCATTACTTCAGCTTCACTTATGCTCGCGCTGAATGAGCTTGTTTGCTCCGTCGACGTGCAGGAACTTGGCAAAGTGCTTCCATTTAGGGAGAATGATAATGCTGTGTCACCAGAGAAGCCCAGACTATTTATCTCCCACAATCCAAAGTGTCTGTGGAAACAAGAGGCCATTTTGTAACAGACACCAGTGAGATTTAAACTTTTTTTTTTAAGTAAAAAGTGCACAAATGAAACCCATGTCAGCATTCAGAAGTCTATAGTCTATATATGGGTCAATGACAAAAAGAGGGTCTAAAAACACATTTTTTAAAAGTTCTTTGAAAATGGATAAAAAACATATTTCTGAGAGAAGAATTATGTTTTCTAACAGATTTCAGTAGTTGACCAACATTTCAAAGTTTTTAGGTTCATTATTTTTTAGTATTTTTAATTTGAGCACCCAAAAATGTCAGGTGGTGCAACCAAATATATGAAAATATATTTATATGTTCCTGTTATTTTTTCTGTGTGAAATTATTGGCAAGTATCTCTCAAGTGTCTGTAGTGACTCATACATTTTTATTTTGTGTGTTTCATTTGTTTTATTTGTGAATNAATTCTTTTTATTTGCAAAGAATGTTTTATTTAAAAAGGTTCAAGCATAAAATAATGCCACTGTGTTTTTAATTTCCATTTACAATAACTGACATTCAATTTTTAGAGTTTAATTACTGTGGATACTTGTCAGGACGGTTGCACCACCTGACATTTTGGGGGTTTGAGGAACCAAAACACAAAAAAACATGTTATATTTTAATAGTTTAAAGATGTGTTCAAATAACACAGGTTTCATAGAATAAAGAAATACATGTGATGAAATACTCAATTCATGATGGAAGGAAATAAAGCACTCAGATACAAAAAAAGGGGACGTCACGTCATTGACTCATATCCAGACCTGGTGTTGTTGTCTTTTACAAATCTATTAAAACAATTCCAGTGTTGTCTCTATGTGCAGACCAAATCTATTTTAAACCAGTCCAATTATATTGCATTTGCATGTTTCCTGCTCACTTCTCATTATTTTCACCTTTCCCTAAATCTACAATTAAACTGGAGCTATTTTAGTTACGCTGTAATTAGGCAGCGCGCACAAACCCCACACCGATGCTGCGAGTGCTTGATACCGATGCTCGACAGCAGTTTTACCCAGAGTTCGGACCAATTAGTACCACGGGGGGTAAACGACTTTCACTGTTGTCAGGTAGAAAATGGAAAGCTTTAATTTTGAATATCCATGTCCATTTATTTCAATGGTAATAACCCTCTAAATCTCAAACCTACTAAATGGGAGCAAAAAAAACAACAACACTGATTCTCAAATGACTGGTATTTACAAACAGTTTAACTAATCCAAAAACTGAAAAAACTGGCAGATCCTCAAGTTTCCAACAGTACCTTAATGTATCACAAGTGACATTGGCAACAAACTGGCTGGACATGATGTGATTATTTCATCAACATGGCTTTGATTCTCATATCTTCTTTGAAAATTTATAAGAAATAAATTATTTCTTTTAGCCAATGATGGAAATACACTCTGTCATCACATGTAAAATTTCTGTTCAAAGCCGCTCAACACTAATTAGTGACTGAGACTGTTTTCAGATTGACACGATGCTTCAGTCTGTAAACTATGTAAATATTTGTGAATGGAGTGACTGTGAATAGTTTTTGTACTTATTTTGAAAGTTACAGGAGCTTGGATCTTTTTACCGCCACTGTTCTTTGTTCGGGACGACTTTTTATGAGGCACATAAATCCTGGTTAGTGAATCCTGGTTGTGTCCTACCAGTGCTCATCTACCAACTCCAACCTCACCAAGCAGAGCAAACGTAACCTGGCTCTTCATTTTATTGATAGACTCTCAGGTTTGAACAGATCACTGCAGAATAACTGCTGCATGTGGACAGGAATCAACATTAGCACAAACACATTAGAGACTGTTTTAGCCAATGACTGTATATAGAATGGACATCGTGCTTCCGCCTGTCACCGTTCTACGTTTTTGAAGCCAAAAAACCCCGTTTCTCTAGCCGCCATTGTGCAGCCAGAGTCTGCGCAGTAGAGAATTTCCGGTGGAGCCAAGTAAAAAAGAGAAATAAAAATATTTATTTCTTCTTCTTCAGAAGGTTTAGTCTCCTTTTGGCTCTTTCCCCAAGTTTCTTATATCCCCGATAAAAACTACTCACGAACGGCAGCTGTCAACTATCGTAAAACAAAACTTATATTGCGGTTTTTAACGTCCAATAACTAATGAGAAACTAACTTCTCAGAAAAAAAAAACACCTGAACACCATGCAGTCAAACGACATCATCATACCACCTTAGTGTAAGGATGAGAGAAACGTTTCTACCAGGTATCGGAATTTTTTTAAGTTTTCCCGGCTCATATCTGGAATACATGAGGAGGCGGGGCTTATGACCTATACTGCAGCCAGACACCAGGGGGCGGGGCTTATGACCTATACTGCAGCCAGACACCAGGGGGCGGGGCTTATGACCTATACTGCAGCCAGACACCAGGGGGCGGGGCATCTGCTGGAGGCTTCAGTTTGAGCCGAACGTCGTTACGTCCACTCATTATACAGTCTATGGTTTTAGCCTTTAGCTCATGTTTTAGCCTCTTGCTAATAATTCAGCCTTTAGCCCATGTTTCAGACTTTAGCTTATGCTCGAGCCTTTAGCTTAGCACTGCTTAACTTTGTTGTGGTTTTGACATATAGATTTTGTCTTTTTCAAATTTATCTGGTCTAGTCCCAATCAGAAAGCTAAGAATTAGCATTTCAAAATAACCTATTTTGGCGCTGATAATCTCATTGTAAATTGGTGATAACGTATGGTACTTTTTAAAGATCACTCAGAAAGTCCTCACTACCCCTTTTAATGGAAAACCAAACAGCTAAAATAGTTAGCTTACACTAATAAATGGCCAAAGTAATGCGCTGGAACAGTCAGCTTTTTAAGTATTTAAAGACAGAAGTATGTAGCTTATTAAATAAGTGGATGAATTGTTGTAATGGGTCACTATAAACAACATTTTTAATTATCATAACTATTATTTCCCTTTTAAGCATTACCTTGTGTTACGCCCCAACTAAAAAATCCCGGACGAGCCCCCATTTGTTACGCCCCAACTAAAAGTGGCCCTATGGGGCTGACAACAATCCACAAAAGATTCACATAAAAAATACTTTAACACACCTCAACAATACAAAAAGGGATTTATTAAGAAAACACCAGGAACATAGTGCAACAACTAAAAGACAAAACAAAGTCCCAAATTGAGAGGCAGCAGGGCAGGAGTCTTCAACTCAAAAATGCCTCTACTGACTGCAGGCTGCATTCAGCTTTTATAGGCAGGTGAGCCTCATCAGGAATCAGCAGCCTCACCTGGAAAGAGCAGAGGGGAGGAGGGAACAAAAACATGGAGCCGTAACACCTTGTATAAGAGACAGTATACAATAACAAATTCCTTGTATGTTCAAGCAAACCTGGCGATTAAA
The DNA here is from genome assembly GCA_008086565.1 of Thalassoma bifasciatum. Taxonomy (NCBI): domain Eukaryota; kingdom Metazoa; phylum Chordata; class Actinopteri; order Labriformes; family Labridae; genus Thalassoma; species Thalassoma bifasciatum. The sequence continues at coordinate 43,347 of RPOG01003634.1, read as the reverse complement.
GTTGATTCTGACACTTAGAAACTTACACAGTTAAACTTTATATATATGTTTCAAACTTTTTTTTAACATCCTCTGATCAGCTTGACTGATAAAAATGTCCTCTGAATAACCCATTAGTAACACAAAATATGTGCAGCATGATCTTTTTTTGCTTACTTGAGCTCATCTTTCGGAGCTGAGGGAGAACATCTGTCCAAATAAGATTCTGAGTCTCTGCTGAACAGTGTTTTCTCTTTTAGTGTCTCTGCGCATGTCGTGTATCAGTTTCTGAACCCAGATATGAAGATTCTCTTTGATCAAGACCAAGTGAGACCTCATCTTTTGTCTTGCCACTGGCTGCGTTGGCATGGAAACCCCAGAAGAGCGGGGAACACTGTGGTCGATCGGCAAATAGGTCACATGGAGAGGAAAACAAGCAGAGACCCGCACACACACACACACACACACACACACACACACACACTTAAAACTTGTGTGGCAACCCCCTTAGCATCAAGTGCAGTGTTACAAAGTAAAGAAACCCCTGACCTATTTCACCACCAGGCTGAAGAATGAGACTCTTTCTTTTGCACAACATGCTTATGTTGCAACATGCTATACAGTTAAAGTATAATCCATGAGCCACAGAGACTTTTTGGAACATTAGGGAAGAATTTGTTTCCATTTTTTAAGTCATTTACTGTGACGCTGGAGGAGCGATTTGGAAAAACAGATGCAGAGAAAATATGGAAGCAACTAGTGATGAGGATTCAAATGAAAATGCATGAACAGAAAAGTGTTTTCATTCCAGGATGTGTTGAAATTATGTCACTCAAAAAACTCAACCATTCATTTATGTAATCTGCATCTTAGTTTTTGACTTCAAAAATGCACATTTTTTGACTAAATGTAACTTTTTCATTTTCAAAAAACACACTGCTTAATTTCTGTCATAATTCAAATGAAATAGCTAATTTTATACTGAAAGTGAAATAACAGTAATCCTATTTTTTCAAACTCTTTTTATTTGATTTTTGGCACCAAATCAACTATTTTTTGTTTTATTTTTTACCATACATATGTGCAAACTGGCATAAACAAATCAGAAAACTAACAAGAACAGTAAATTCAGTTGCAATGAGGAGATTAATGACAGTGAAGAGCGACAAATACCAAAAATAAATAAATAAATATGAACACAGTCAGTCAGTAAGAAGTAAATGAATAAGCAAGTAGAGCAAATGAAAGGAATCATAAGGGCAATAATTAATAATAAATAGAGAAATGTATATATTCATGCATATGGACCGATATGACCATGCGACCTGGGGGAAAACATATAAAGACATACTTAAGTGAAATTAAAATGACATTTGAGAATAAACACATATCTATAAATAAATAAATAGTAAAAAAAAAAAAAAAGTGATAAACTCACAAAAAAAGATACAGTAAGAAAAACCAAGTAGTTAGGTAAAGTAACTAAAATAGATGAACAACTAAAATTGTGGAACTGTTATAATCTTTGATAATGAGGTCAAACAGTATATTAAAAGTGTCAGATGTTCCACTAATATGTTAGTCATTGAGACTTTGATTTATGTGCTGTTTAATGTATTGATTGATTGATTGATTGGTTTAAAAATACTGCCTCTCAATGGATGTTTGTAACCCCCTGGTGGTTGTTATAAAACAACTGCAAGTCACAATTAATAAGTAGAAGTTCTCATCAATTTCTTTGAAATTTACTCCAAATTACAAGGTAAGAAGGGAACAATTAGTGAATAATTTATTTTGGTCTGTGTGCTAATGACAGAGTTTTTCAACAGGACAATGCTGCAGTTCACAATGGAAGAACTTCTTTAATCATTTCTAGTGTAAAAACAATGTAAATCAGCATTAACTGCTTGTAAAAGCTGTGTTTACAAAAGTCAACAACTGTTTTAGAGAAATGTATGATGACACTCCAGTCAGCAAATCTCATATATTACCAAATATATATATATGTCTAATTGGATAAAAAAAGAGCTTGTCGTAAATTTTTTAATAAATTCAATTAAGTGCATACTACAACAGTTGTGATAAGCATTATTCATACAAGTGAACGGCTCGGAGACAAAAACATCAGCCAGATCTCAACTATACAAACAGCCCCAAACCTTGTGTTGAATTGAATGATGAAATCTGAACCCAAACGAAACGCATCCATAGAGAGAGACGTGTCGGGCATTCTGATTGGTTATATAAGAAGGGCACGCAGGGAGAGCAAGTGCACACACACACACACACACACACACTCATGCAGACCCTAGAGGCCTGTGTTTGCCTTTCCTGTAATCTGAGCTTCCGTTCTCTGAAGAATGATGTAACTGAATGCCAGCCCTGAACCAAATAGGAGAGCCAGCCAGACACACTGAACCGTGTGTGTGTCTGCGTGTGTGAGCGTCAGCGTGTGTGTGTTCTTTATGTCTCTTTACATCATTCATATCACTATTTACAACTAATTGCAAAGGATGGTTAAACCGAAGGAGTTATTCTACGTTGCTTTTCTTTGCCTCTGCAGATTTTTGCTGCAGTAAACATGATGTTTTATTGCATCACGTTGCCCTGCAGATACTTTTACAAGGTCACCAAGATGTGGCAGCCAACCAACGCACACACAACTCCTGTAACACTAAATCTTTGGCTGGTTTGTGGACTAACAACGCAAACTATTCTGAGCCAAGTACACACTGTCTCTGGCTGTGACTCGGTCAGGGGGGCGTGTAATGAAAGATCTGCCTTTTGTCGTCTCCCGGATCTTCTTTTGTTGCTCTCTTGTCATTCACTGTTATGTTATCTGATATTTTGTTTCCTTCCTAATCTCTTTTTTTTCTTCTCCTCGAGGTCTTGTGTAACAGAAAGTATTCCCTCCTAACTGTCTGTGAGTCATTACCCTGGGCTCTCCCTCTAAGTACTGAGTCTTGAGTTTCCTTTTCCATCTTCCTGCTTCAGAATCACCAGCAGGAAGCTAATTTACTAATTCTATAAATGCTCCTCCAGACGCTTTCCACAGGATTCATTCACAGAAGTGTTTTTACAGTTTCAGAATATGGGGGTACTTTTTGACTCAAAGATAAAATGATGGAATTATCTGATTTACATTCTAGTTCTAGTTTTCAACTTGTGAAATGCACATTCTTTGTCTTTTTCGTTTACAAAAAATCCCTTGCTTAGTTTGTATCATAATTCAAGGGAAGTTGAGGCGTTATTTACATTTTTTCACATGAGAAATATATTTTTGAGCATTTGGCTACCTCTCTTTTTCTTGTCGATGCATGTTGTGAGACATTATTTATGTTAACTTTAAAGAAAATTTTCACTCTAAACAGATGATATACTCTAAATAAATGTATGGTTCATAAGTGCCCGTTCACACGAGAACAGTTTTAGGGTAAAACGCAAAAATATTGTTGCGTTTCAGCCTCCAGTTTGCAGTTTCAGCCGACCTAGAATGCAAACTTTTCAAAACACTCTCCTGTGGTGATGTGTCGTTTGTGAACGATTCGTTCAAACGGACGAATCATCTGGGTGAACGAACTGAACCGAATCACTTACTTGATAAGATTTGTTCGTTTATGAACACATAATAATGATATGAACTAACGTATACGTTAACGTATGTTTATCATGTCAATACAACTTTTTTGAATTGAATTGAATTTACACAGCTCAGTCACTGAACTGGAGCTCAGGAATATTCGCCACCTGCAATTCTCAATGAGGTCCCAAGCAAAACTGCATTTGGCGTTGTTTCAGATCATTAAATTTTGACTGGCAGGCAGAGCTGCAGAGAAGTATTGACCGATTCGGTGAACGAATCTTTTGAACGAATCACTTTACTGAACTGATTCGGTTCACTTAAAAGAACTGCTTTGCCCATCGCTACTCTCCAGACTGGAATTTTTCCTCAATGCGGTTTCGACTGTTGCCGTGAAAGCAGCAAGCCGGCACTTTCAGTAGAAACACTAACAACAGCAATAGCGACCTACTGTTTCATTCTTACAGCTTACTACCTACCTCTAGTAAAACAATGCCACTGTGAATGTGCTGTTATTAAAGCTAATATATTGTCTATACTATGTATACTATTATATATACTAATGATATTCATTACTTATTTTCACTACATGGTCTTGTATCCTGTGCAAGATTTCAGCCTGACACTCAAGCACTGGTTTGGATTAATGTGCCATGTCAGGACTTTGGTAACAACCATATCACATCCATACACAACCAGTACATATTTAAAGATGGTGTTATATGTTTTTTAGTTCACTTGTATCAGAGGACTTTTCAGTGTTGATCAATGCTTAAGACTGGGGATTAGAAAATAAAGCTCTCTTGTTCTTCCAAATGAGGATGCAGATGCTTTTTTTTGGGAGGCTCAAATAATGAGACATTTGTCAGCTGAAAATGTTATTCAAGAGAATCTCTCAAGAGAAGCTTTCACTCCATTTATTCCAGAATAATTCTTCCACAGATCTTATCCCTAATGAGCTGCGTTGAAGCCGTTTCTCCCTCAGTAGGTAGTTAATATTTGCAGGCATTAGAGCAGTTAACCACGCAAACGTCTGCTTAATTACTATGGAGACGTACAATCGCTGAGAGCATCAGGCGGGTTCAACGGGAGATAAAGTCGAAGTCAGGACGTCGTGATCCACAGTTCACCGAGCGTCTCTTCACCTTTGCTTTGTTCTCAGAGTTAAATCAGTGTCGTATAATAAACAAGACCAAATGGGCTCACAGATGTTCCAACGTCGATTTAACGTCAATAACTTCATCGGAGTGAGCATGTGTCTCTCTCTCTCTGTCTTTCTTTTTGTGTATAAATCAAACTCTGTCTCTCCGCCTTCCTTCAAACCGTGGAGATGGATTTCACCGTCTGTTTGAAGCTGTTTCAGCCCCTTGGATGGACGAGTACAGTACGTTTCAGTGTGCAGCTGCTGCTGATGTGGTCATTTCTCTCTCGGCGTATCTGGATTTGGCAGACTGTCGCGTACGTCGGCCGCTGTCTGCTTCGTGCCACTCGCAGCTTTGGAGCCCTGATCCCCGTGATTTGAGTTTGCCCTATGGATTATGTACGTTATCACATGTCATATGGGTCAAGTGTCACTACAGCTCACTCTAAATGAATTACTGCTCAGAGACAGGCTGCCCAGTTGGCTTTTACACTATTATTTACACAGATATTTTCACACGTAATAAAGATATTTTGGAAAGAGTCCCTTGTGGAAATCTGTTGCAGAGTTATTTGCAGTTAAATCACTCAGTCTGCCTCAGTTTTCCCGTCCTGCTCATGAGTGAACTGTCAGACATTCAGAATCTATGATATCTTTCCTCCACTCTGCATCTAATCCATCAAAATATGAGTAATGCATCCCTGCTCCTTGGTCACAGACGTGGAACGAGTGCTGAGTGAAAATTCATACTGCTGACATGCATCTTTTATCATTTTCATTGATGTTTATATTTTCCCTACTCTTACATTCAATGTTTTTCCTCTGTTACAGATTTATATCAAACCTGGATTGTCTTAGTTTGGGTCGTAGAGCTGTGAGTTAATGTCTAACTAAGTGTTCAGAAGAAGAAGTTGCAGATTTAAACATTTGAAATGAATCTTCCCACAAAATGTCTTGCTGGCTAAAAACAAAAAAGTTTAAAGTGTGGACCGTTAAATACATAGATGTCATCTCTAGTAGTGATGTGCAGATTAGTACTAAAACATATTTGACTCCAATACCAGAGCTTTATGCACTAAAATCAAACCCCACATCAAAATATCGATACGTATGACACTTCAAATATTTGAACTTATGTGCATCAGTCAGAGGAACACGGAAGAAAAAATCTGAATTATTGAGATCTTGATATGTAATTGGTGGGAACTACATTTTGTGGAATGCAAAAGTTGCTTACGCATTTTACACTTACAGTAAGCTTGATATGTGTAAGTACAGAGTGTGTAAGCACAGAATGCATGAGTGCGGAATGTGTATATATGAGCAGGGAATGTGAAAGTGCAGAATGTTTAAGTGCAGAATTTGTAAGTAAAGATTTTGTGTAAGTGCAAATTGTGTGAGTTCAGAATGTGTTAGCGTGGGCAGGGAATGTGGAAGTACAGAAAGTGTAAGTGCAATATGCGAAAGTGCAGATTGTGTAAGTGCAAAATGTGTTAGTGCAGATTGTGTAAGTGCAGAATGGGTTAGCACAGAATGTGTAAGTGCAAAATGTTTAAGTGTAGAAAGTGTAAGTGCAAAATGTGTAAGTACAGAATGCGAAAGTGCAGAATGTGTAAGTGCAAAATGTGTAAGTGCAGAATGTTTAAGTGCAGAATTTGTAAGTAAAGATTTTCTGTAAGTGCAAATTGTGTAAGTGCAGAATGTGTAAGTGCAAAATGCGAAAGTGCAGATTGTGTTAGTGCAAAATGTGTAAGTGCAGAATGGGTTGGCACAGAATGTGTAAGTGCAAAATGTTTAAGTGTAGAAAGTGTAAGTGCAAAATGTGCAGGATGTGTATAATCAAACTAGAACTTTTCAAATCTGTTTAATATTATTTTCCTATTGTCGTATATTTAACAGTCCTCTATCAGTTCCTGATTTTATCTTCTGATTTTGCAGAGAAATCAATTGCTTTGTTGTTTTGGCCGCCTGTAAAACACTTTGTTACTTTGTTTTTAAAAGTGCCATGTAAATAATGCTCATTATTATTATGACTGTAAGTATCATTGTTTATGCTGATGAAACTTTGAATTAAATTTTACTTTGAGTGGCTTTTGACAAAGTGTGGTTGGAGCTGAGGTTGTGACAAAAAGCGACACTTAAGACTCAATACAGAGAGTGAACAATAGGAGAAAGTTTAAATGATGGTAAATGGGGTTGAACATTTTAATTTTTGAGGTAAGGATGACATTTTAGAGTATGTTGGGTTTCTGCAAAAAATCCCCAATGAAAACATAAGAAACTGCAGTGATGGTTTGGAGGTTACTGCTTGGTTTTACAAAGAAAAACACTACGACTCTTGAGATTCAAGGACTTTTATTGACTAAAACTGGGCTTCAAGAGCAAATACAAAAGAAGAGTTTAAACTAAACCTTCATCTAAAGGAATAGCTGCCAAACATCAACACTGTCTCAGATAAATATAAGTCCAAACCAGGGCCATCTGCAGCTTCAGTTATGAGAGATGAGTTTAAAAAAACTGCACTGAATGTTATTTAGTCAACATCAAATGTGACATAAACGCCCTGAAATGAGACAAAGACCCAGTAAAAGTCGATGCTTGCAGCTACACATTGATATGCTGACTGTATTCTGCCCAAACTAGGCCAACATCCCCCGTGACTTCAGAGGCTGGAAGGAGAAAAAAAAAAAAAGAAGCCTCACACACATTGTAGTTTTTTCACAGCAAAGATTCACTGAGCATTACAATCTTTAAATTTCAGCCAGAACAGCACTTCAGCTCTTAATTAGTTTAAGAAACAGTGCACTTCAGCCCTGAGGCTTTATTAACAGACAATCAGACGCAGCTATGATTAATCTCTGCCTCGACCTGTGGTGAATCTGAAACTAAAAGGGAACAGTTTTCTGCAAAAAACTGAGCTGTGAGACAGAAAGTGGCTGAAAGTCTGGAGGCTAATTCACACAAACTCCCCCCTCAGTTAGAGCAGATTGAATTCACCCCTGCCTGGAGAACATTGTCTCTCCCTCCGTCTCCTTTCTTTCTTTTTTTTTTTTTTTTTCCCTTTTGCTCTTGGGAGACGTTCACTTTCTCTAATGCAATTCAGCGAGGTGACAATAATGTGACTCACATGCAAAACCTGCTGGCCATATGCAAAACACAGCAGTGACTGAAAGTGAGGGGGAAGACAGAGCTGATAAGATGCTTGTGATGAAAGAGAGTAATGATGGCGAGAGGTTGATACTGTGCACTCTAATTTCAATTCTGTAATGATTTCATAAATCATTCATGGAGATGGTTATCTATCAGACAGCACATGGAGATTTTCTTCCTCTTTATCCTTTGCACAAAATGTTGCAACTTCTGGATTTTTCTCGCCTCTGAATTGTGATTACGCTACCTGACTTCTTTCTGTACTCCACTTTTTATGAATGTGGCAGGCGCATGACTCATACACCCCCCATAGACTGACTCTGTTCCCAAAGCTGATCCATCAAACATCATAAGTATCATAAATTTAGCCCCCCCCCCTCCTCCCTTCTCCCTACCTGAGGCTGGAAGAGACGATAAAAGGAGAGAGTAATAGGGTGGAGGCTCTGGGGGGAGATTGACAGAGCCACAGAGACCCAGAGAGAGAGACAGAGATAAACTTTGACTCTTAGCACTTGAATGAATAATCGGATAGAAGAAGAGAAAGGCAGATGCAAGGAGAAAAGAAGGGAGGGAGGGAAAAATAAGCCTCTCTCTCCTCAGGGCGTCTGCATTGATACAGGAGAGTTTGAGGCAGTGCACAGACTTTCTGAAGGGCAGGGGCAAAAACATTACAAGACTATTTTATCTTACAGGAGAGCACTTTAGCACATTTGAGGGTTTTGGTTCCCAAAAAGATGCTTGGGCACATTTTGGCTCCCAGGATGGCTTTCCAACATGACCCTTTAGTTTGTGTTTTGGCTCCCAAGACAGGACTTCAGTATATTTTTGCTCCAGAGAATGCACTTAGTGGGTTTAGGCTCCCAAAAGGAAACTTTGCTTGTATTCCGGCTCCAATTGTAGCACTGGGTAGATATTTCTGCACATTTTGGCACCAAGAAGGGCACTTTATTGTGTGTTTTGGCTCCCTATAAAGCATTTGGCTTTAACTCTAGGTCTCAGGAGGGCCTTTTAATGCATGTTTTGGCTCCAGAGTGTGCACATAATTGGCGGAACTAAGCATGTATTTTGGCTCCCAAGAGGACACTTTGAGGCATTTTTGTTCCAAGAAAGATACTATATCATCATGATATAACCTGGCATGGACATAGTTCAGTGCTTTTTCTCTACCCAAGAAGGTACCTATGTGCATTTTGGCTATCAAAAAGAGTACTCAAGTGTGTTTTGGTTCCCAAGAGAGCACTTTTTGCACATGCTTTGTTTCCAGTGGAGCACTTCAGCGCACATTTTGGCTTCACAGAGTGCACTTAATGGTATTTTGGCTCCAAAGGGTGCACTTTGGGATATTTTGGCTTTCCAAAATAAAAGCCATCCTTCTTTAGTGTGTGTTTTGGCTCCCAAGAGAGGACTTTAGCATGTATACTGGCTCCAGAGACCAGACATAATTGACATTTTGGCTCCCAAGAGGACACTGTGAGGTATTTTTATCCCAAAAAATATACTATAATATCATGTTTTAACTAGGCAAGGGGGCAGTTCAGTGCTTTTTCTCTACCCAAGAAGGCACCCATGTGCTCCCAAAAGGGCACTCTAGCACATTTTGGCTTTCAAAAAGGGTACTGAAGTGTGTTTTGGCTCCCTAGAGAACACTTTTTGCACATGCTTTGGTTCCAGTGGAGCACTTCAGCACACATTTTGGCTTCACAGAAGGTACTTCATGGTATTTTGGCTCCCAAAGGTGCACTTTCTGATGTTTTGGCTTTTCAAAAAAAAAAAACCTGTATGTGTTTTGGCTCCCAAGAGAGGACTTTGGTACAGACTTTGCATCCCAGGAGGGCACTTTAATGCATGCAGTCTGGCTCCAGAAAGTGCACATAATTTGCATTTTGGCTCCAAGAGGGTAACTTAGCATGTATTTTGGCTCCCAAAAGAACACTTTTAGGTGTTTTGACTACTAAATATATACTATAATCATGTTTTAGTCAGGCAAGGTGGCGGGTCAGTGCTTTTTCTCTACTCAAGAGAGCATTTATATGCAGTTCGGCTCCCAAAATGCAAACACAAGTGTATTTTGGCTCCCAAGAGTGCAGTTTATCATGTTTTAACCAGTCAAGAGAATAGTTACATGCATTTGTCCCTCCCAAAAGGGCAGTTTAATGTGTTTTGCCAACCAGGGGTGCACTAAAGCACACTTTCAGCTCCACAATTTAGCTTTTTGGATGTGTTTTGGCTCCCAAGACGGCACTGAATTGCAGGTTTTTCAACAATTAAGCCACAGAGAAAACCCCACCCTTCCTCTTTTTTTATATCACTTGTGGTGGGTAAGAGGGAAAGCTAACAAGCGTTGCCATAAATACTCAAAGTCCCAATGAATTCCAAAAAGCAGGAACAACTGCAGTAAAAGAAAACATACTGTGAATGCATGAAAAATAGAAAACCCAAAACACACCAATGCACAAAAGCAGAAAACAACTGAGAAAAGATGAATGCTGCAACTTTTTTACAGAGGGGCCCATGATTTATCAACTCACTCACTATGCATCATCTTAACAACTTCACATTGAGAATTTCCCATCAAATATTGCTTTGAATTGATAAAATCTTCTGCTTTTGAAAGGGTGAACAAAGCCACAAACATGACACGGGTATGTAAAGCAACCTCTGACACTCACTGGAGCTCAACCAAACCTTTACCTGAGTCAGTGAGTCTCGTGTCGCACATGTAAATCTATGTAAAGAACAATGATGTCACCGTGGAGTGAAGCCATTAACCACCTGTTTGTTTCCACCTGTGGCCTCAGAGCAGAGTGAGCTGAGGTAAAAGTAGTTTTCTGTCCACTTTGGGTTTAACGAGTCCACACAGTGAAGAATGGCCCCGACAGAAAGAGATGGACAGTTTGTTCAGTTGTGTCACTTGTTGGCTAATGTCCACTCTTTACTGCAGTGCAGCACTGCAACAGAGTAAAGAATCCAACATACTGTTTCATCTAAGTGATTAATATCTGAACCAGACGACTAAATAAATCTGAAACTACGTCGTCACGGAGCTTCAGAAGATGTTAGAGGGCTGAATTATTCACTGAAGCTTCCTGATTAAAGAGTGATTAATCAGACAGTCTCCAAACAGAGCAGAGATATTAAAGTTGGTCGCAGAATTTGACAACAATCTCATTATAGAGGCCAAGAGCTTGTAATCTCCTTTTACTGTATTCTCTCTTTGTTTCAGTTTCACTCCCTCAAATATGCAGAAGAGAAACTTCCCCTTTCATTCAGACAGAATATGCAAAGAAGATCAAAAGTTGGGGTTTAATAAGTTTCATATTCTAAACAAATTAGCTTTTTATCGAGGAGTTTCCTCCCTGAATCTGCGGCGCACTGACGAGCTCACTCGTTTTTAATTGCTGAGGCTCAGAGCTGACCTTGAAACAATGAATTCGTATAAAAGTGGAGATTTACAGGACAATTACAGCCTCCCTGAGAACGGGGAGATTATAAAACCCAAGGATTAGAGAGGTCAAACATGAGCAGGTTTGAAGTTTGATCAAGTGTAAGCACATCAGTGACGACGTTCTCTGATTCCTCTTTCTGTGACGCTCAGCGAAAAGAAAATCTGTCTTTCAAACACGGACTTGCTGAGTCACAAACACACACACGTACGATTTACTGACGTGTCACACAGGTATTTGATTCTCAGAAAAATTTCTGTTACACACTTAGATTTTTTCTGTTTTTTTTTTTTTTTTAAACTATGTATATGAGTCTTGTGTGATACGAGTCTGTGCAATGTGTCGGTGATGCAGTTGTGTTTTCTGAGTTATTAAGTAGCAGCTTCAATTGTGCAGCTCTAAGAGTCCAACACAAAATTCCCAAAGGCAACAAAGTGTGTTGATCTTTCATGACGTTTTCTTTCGTGTCGTGTCATTTCATATCATTTCCTGTATTTTTGTTGCATTCCATGTTGACTTGTTTTGTCGTTTCCTGTCATTTTGTTTCCTGTCATTTCATGTCTCATCTCTTTGTTCCCTGCCTTCTTCTTTTGTGTCTTGTCATTTCCTGTCATTTCATTTCCTGTCATTACTTTTTGTGTCTTCAGTGTCTTTACGTTTAATGTCGTAAATTTTAGTGTCTTTACGTTCAGTGTCGTTACGTTAAGTGTCGTAACGTTAAGTATTGTAACATTCAGTGTTGTTACGCTCAGTGTCGTTACATTAAGTGTCGTAACATTAAGTATTGTAACATTCAGTGTCGTTACGTTAAGTGTCGTAACGTTAAGTATTGTAACATTCAGTGTCGTTACGTTAAGTGTCGTAACGTTAAGTATTGTAACATTCAGTGTCGTTACGTTAAGTGTTGTTAAGTTCAGTGTATTCACATCAAGTGTTGTTACTTTCAGTATCGTTACGTTCAGTGTCGTAATATTACGTGTCATTGCGTTCAGTGTTGTTACGTTCAGTGTTGTTATGTGAAGTGTTGTTACGTTTCGCGTTGTTACGTTTCGTGTTGTTGCGTTTAATGTCTTTACATTTCCTGTCGCTATACTCCTGTCATCTCTTGTCTTTACCTGTTGGTTTCATTTTGTGTCGTTTCCTGTTTTATTGAGTTTCATTACATTTCGTGTCGTTACGTCTCATGTTGTTACGTCTTGTGTCGTGTCGTTACGTTTCGTGTCGTTACATTTCGTGACGTTACATTTCGTGACGTTACATTTCGTGACGTTACGTTTCGTGACGTTACGTTTCCTGTAGTTACATTTCCTGTCGTCTCTTATCTTTACCTATTGTTTCATTTTGTGTCGTTTCCTGTCGTTATGTTTTGTTTCGTTTAGTGTCTAATTGAATTCACATCCTTTACACTCCAAATTCTTCATATTTGCACGAATAATCCAAAATTGGCAGACCTTTATACCATTGCAGTTGTAAATCTCACGCAGTAAAACGTAAGTCACGCAACATTTAAACATAACGTAATGACTAACATATTTAAAAATCATCACTTTTTGTCTTTGGCATTTTTTTTTAAAACTGTACAGTACAGTTCTAGGTAGAATAGTACATATGTCTAAGAAATGCCATCCCTATCTGAATCACTATGTTCTGGGACAACAGACTTCCCTCAGTATCATGCAGTAAAACTAATATTGGAAACCATTTCTACAGATATAAAAGTATGGATCGTTTCATGTGACTTGTGATGACTCTTGGAGACCAGATGTCAGTGTCATGTGGTCGAAAAAAAAAAGGGTTGATAAAGTTGTTGATTTAAAGAGTATTGATACACACTTGAACTTTTTTCATTCATTGGTCAAAGTCGAGGTCAGAGTCTGTTACACCAGTGTGTACAATGAAAACATTGAAGCTGACATCAACAAGTGGCACATTTTAACGAAAGTAAGACAGAGTGTTACTACAATATCTAATATTTAAAATTCTAGTTTTGACATTCAGGAACTGGAGACTGGCAATACACACCAAGACATGAAAAACAAACAAACAGAGACTGAACTGAGGGCAAGGATTAAATAGAGGAGAGATGAATCAAACTCAGGTGTGACACGAGACACAGGTGAAACACATGAGGACAATCAGTGTGGAGGGAAACATGGGGGCAACAGGAAAAACTCAAATAGGAGGAGAAGCACGAGGAACAAGAGCACAGAGAACACATGAAGAATAACTGAGAACATGAGGTGGAAGAGAAAATACACATGAAGAAACAAAAGTAAAAAAAAACATGAACTTTAAACTAAGAACTGGTCAAGAAAACAACAAACCAAAAGACAGAATCATCACAAAAGGGTTGTTCATTGAAAATTGCGAGAAAGTGATGCACATTTTTTTTTTAAATTGAATTTTTAAAGGTTACAAACGATAAATGTCTTGACAGTTAGTCAAACATATAATAAAAGGAACAAACAAGCAGAGAAATATTTAAAAAAAATTAACAAAAGCAATAGGAAAGCAAGTTAATTTCATTTCAAAACCTTCATCAACTTCTTGCAGTTCCAAATATCAGAGTTGAATATTGAGTATTATAATTAATGTTAATAGATGTCAAGGGGCTTCGTTTATTGCAATAATGCAATGAATAGCTAGATACCTTAAAATAAAAGATAAAGGGTATAAATAAAAACAATCCACGTGTGCAAGAGAGAGGAATTGTGCATCTCTCCCATCTTTTCTCCAAAACATAGAGCTGGTTTCTGATTGTCATTGTAATTTTTTCCATTTGATAGATTTCATTTACAAGTTCCAAACCGTCATTTTTCAACCAATGTCTCGTAGTTTTTTAAATTATTGATGCTTCTCTCACTTGTTTTTAGTTTTAAAAGCAACAATTATAAAGTGATGCACATTAATATAATTAAAATATAACCTTATCTTATTTTATGGTGCAAAAATATCACTGACCTGTACACACACATATATAAAAGCCCCTGACTTTACCTACTGTGAGTGTGTTTATGATCTGTATGTGTGTGTTAATGTCCTACATGTACCAACACGTCGATAAAACACTCGTCGTGTCATTATGAAGGAACACATCACATCCTCCAGATAATTTGTTGTTTGTTGCCGAGCGTGAACCTCTGGGGTGATGCATTACCTTTAACTCATAAACCATACTGTTAATGAGACTGAAGTGATGCTAATGTTCCTCTGGAGAGACTCCTGCTTTTCTCCGGCTGGTTTACAGTTTCCTTTTCAAATCATGTGTCATGTTTCTAAAACTTAACACAACAGTCAAATCTTGGAACAAGATTTCTTTACTTACAAGCTCTTTAACCCTTTAGCTACCCCATAGATTTTAAAATATTTACCTCTACCCAGTGGCTAAAGCTTCACTTGGTGGTTATGGTATGAAATATCATACAAATACCACAAATAGTAGGAAAAAGTCCCAAAAAATGCTATTAGAAGGAAAGAAATTTCTCTTAAATATCCAGGGCATTGAACAGTTTTGATTTCTGTAAGTATGCAACAAATATTTAACAATTTTTATAGGGTTAGGAAAAACTGCATTTGTAAATTTTTAATCTCAACTTCAGTGCAATAATTAATGATTCTCACAATAATAACAGCACAAGCATGTTTGACTTAATCACTTTTTTTTTGTTTGTTTGTCTTTCTCAGAAACCGTTAAAAAGAAATAGTTTTCCAATGGAGCGCTCATTTGTAACTTTCACTGTTAGTAAACATGTCCATAAGAACCGCTGGTCCTTGGTCATTTTCATAGTTTCTAACACAGTTTTCCCTTAAGGGAAAAAGTTTGGACACCCCTGGTCTAGAAAATTCACATTTTAGGTTAATAAAAGTATATCAATATCTATATCAGCCAATTGTAAAATGTGTAAATGAGCAGTGAGGTATTTATATGAGAAGAATTATTCAAAATACATATATTTTAATGACATTAAAGCCCTCCAAGGCCGTGATTTTCTCCAATAAACTTGTTCTGTTTTCTTGTGATAATGAGTTAATAATGTTGAAATACTCAGCAACAGTCTGGAGATGTTAAAGTCAGAGTTGTGGCTCAGCATTTCAACATTTGCTGGAAGGAAATGCCCCCCCGCCCAAAAAAAAACGACTTTTTGCAGTGTGTTGGAGATTATTTAATGATGACTAAAAACTGCTTACAGACAAGGATGCATTGACAAAAGAAAAAAGAAGTCAAAGGAGCAGCTGATGGTTTTTACAGTTTTTATATAAGCCTGACCCAGCTGATGACCCCTGTTGTATAACACACTGGATTGATGGCAGGAAACAGTGCGGTTAGGATGATAATTTATGTCACATTTATAATCATAAACAAGAAGTTGCTGTTCATAACCAGAGAGCGCACTGATGAGAAAGAAAGACACAAAAAGCGGAGGCCAGCATGTTAATTTTGCACCCACTAACCACACACACACACACACACCACACCTACTCACATGCCTTCATCACATACAAACACACACACACACACACACACACAGACATGCACACACACACACACACTCTTTCGTGGGATTGGATTAGAAGAGAAGAATCAGTTTAACCTCTTTTCTGTGAAGGGCTGAACAGCATTTCATATCTTGCCTCTGCCTGTCTGAGTCGGAGGAATGAATCTGACACGGCTTCCAAGAAAAGAATCAATTCCCATCCAGGCATTAAAGCCACCCTTCAAATGAAGTGTATGAATTCAAGTGATGCTCGAGGACAGACGCATAATTAGGAGAGAGAAGGTGATAATTAGCGTGCCTGTCAGCGTGAGCACACAACATGATTTTGGCTTCCTTTCGGCTCCGACAGGCCAACACATTCACGGAATGATTTCTTGGTTTGTCTTCAAAACAACATCCTCTCTTTGTGTCATTGTGTTAGTAACTCCTTGCCAAAGGTTGCACATACAGCACATGCGTGCGTCTCTTTTCTCGGGACATCTTTATAATCCCGTCGTTTCAAGAAGGTCTCGTCATGTGCCTCGCATCTTTTTCTTGGCGGGAGCTCAGCTTGGAATCAGAGCGCCTGAAGTGAAGTCAGACTTCATCAGCTACTATCAAGGTGAGGTCCCTCTCCCCGGGCAAAGCCGAGCCACCAGTCACATGTTTCTTATTCGCTGCCCTGCCTTGCATCATGTTCTGATCATAGCCACAACAAGAGACATAACATCGGAGCAGCGGTGTGTTGCGTTGCCAGGGGCTGAAGCAAACGCTGCAAAACTTTGCATCAGAAGTTTTTTATTTTACAAGACTGGGTGTGTCCAAAACAGCAGCAAAGTTACAGAGAATGTGTCAAAGCTGATTTGAAGCTGCTGCACACATGCCAAACTTTTTTTGATATCCTCTATAGCTACATTTGTACTTTTACCTAATGGCTTATCAAACTATCGATCACTCTTTTTGTACTGGCCTGAGCCAAGCAGCTACATCATCTGCCTGTCTGCTGTGAGTCTGCATCAAGAGATGATGAATGGGAGTGCTCTGGTACTCCCCCATCAGGAGACAGGCTTCCCTGTGGCCCTGTCCATTAATGCATTATAAATGAGCCGACTAGCATCTTCAGAGAGACATGTGAGGCATGTGAGACACCACAGACCAAACACTTCCTGTCTTCCAGTAAGGAGCGGTCGACTCCGCGTGACCTGGCCGGCAGGAAACCATGTGACACAGTAGTGCAGACCACCAGACCAAAGACGGGCTGCAGAACTTTATGCAATCACAAAATTAAATTCTGAAAGTCATGCACTTTGAATTCAGGGCTCGCTCTGTCTTCGGTGAAGTGGTTGAATGATCTGACAGTTTAACAGCTCAGTAACATTCAGCATCTCAAGAAACAGGATGTACTGTTATCTATTTCATCCAACATTTCCCAGATGCTTTTATCCTCCTAAGAGTTTGTGTAAACAGCAGATTGAACAGGGTTTAAGGCCGAGCAGCAACCTCCACATTTGTGTTCACATTTGTTATTCTAGCACATTATTCTATGTAAACATGACATTGTCTCATCTACAAAATACACTGCCTAGCCAAAAAAAAAAAGTCCCTACCTGAATTTAACTAAGCAAATATGTACGAGCCTCCTATTGGATAATCACTGCATGAAAAATTATCTTTCAGCTGGGAACAAGTTATTTAACTCCAACTGATGCAATGAGTAACTTCTCATTTCTCAACAACTATTAAGAAAGACACATCCTGTGGTCGTGGGAAAGATGTTTGTCCGTTTAAGAAGGGTCAAAGAAAACATCTAAGGAGATTGCAGAAACTACTAAAATTGGGTAATTTATTAAAAACTGGAAGGATGGTGGAGAACCATCGTCTTCCAGGAAGAAATGTGGTCATTAAAAAATCCTGAATGATTGTGATTGGCCAAAGAAAACCAAAGAAAAACAACAGTAGAACTCAGGGCTATGCTTAATACTGAAAGTAAGAGCATTTCCACACGCACAATGCGAAGGAGAACTCAAGGGATTGGGATTGAACAGCTGTGTAGCTTTAAGAAAACCACTAATTAGTAAGAAAAAAAGTCTTCAGGTTGTTAGGGAGCATAAAGATTGGACTCTGGAGGAATAGAAGAAGGTCATGTGGTCTGATGAGTCCAGATTGATCCTGTTCCAGAGTGATGGGCGCATCAGGGTAAGAAGAGAGGCAGGTGAAGTGATGCTCCCATCATGCCTAGTGCCTACTGTACAAGCCTGTGGGGGTGGAGCTATGATCTGGGGTTGAATGAGGTCAGCTGACTTCCTGAATATACTGAATGACCAGGTTATTCCATCATGGGGCTCAAATTGTGAACGAGTGGTACAGGGAGCATGAGAGGTCTTTTTCACACATGGATTCAGAATCTTTGGGATGTTCTGGAGAAAACTTTGTGCAGTGGTCAGACTCTCCCATCATCAATGCAAGATCTTGGTGTAAAATTAATGACACAATGGGTGGAAATAAATCTGTGACATTACAAAAGATTACTTGGAATCACTCTATGAACCAGGTGCTTCCTTCTTGTTACTTTTCCATCATGAGGGGTTTGTTGGTTCATTAAAACTAACAAAAACTTCACAGACTCTCATCACATGATCCATTCCTTCAAGCAAAACCTTCTTTAACCCAGCAAAGCCCAACAGCCGGGCTTAAATCAATTTCTCATCTCTAATTTCCATCAGTTACGCCACACACACGTGATAGGTGGAGGTTTTCTCTTTGACTGACACCCGTAATGACCGGCCTCACTGATCTCCCTGAGCCCAATCAAAGACTTGACTCCCGGATACTTTCTCCAGGTAGAACGTATCAGAGAAAATCCTGTCCTTTTCATCTGTGTCAAAGTAAAAGCGATTCCACTTTTTGATGTCAGAGCCAAGATTTCTCTGCTAAACCACTGCTGCACTTTGAAGCTGCTTGTTGTGCAGGCACAGTGGAGAATTCATTAAATGTTGTGATAGTTGCAGCGCATCACATGATGAGCCCCAGCATGAAAGTCAGAGCTCGTGTACGAGTGAGAATAAAGATCTCTCTCTCTTTTAAAAAAAACCTCTGGCTCGATACTCGGCGCAACCATATGCTCTCTGATGCTTTCTCCTGTCCTGTGCTCACGGCAGCCGCCAGCTATCTCTAACAGACACGGAGCTTAAATAGAGCATGCAGCACATTAGCTGAACCTGGAGAAAGAAAGAGAGATACCGTGCTGCCATCCACTTTGGCTGCTTGAGCCCCAGAGCAAGCGTAGTTATATGAGCAGCAGGAGACATGCTACACATATATTAATGCACACACACACACACCTGCTCACACACGCAAAGTTGCACTTTGAGAGTGGGAGCTGCAGTGGAAACTCTGAGTCATGAGCACTCCTTTGCCATTCAAACCTAAATCTTTGTGGCGTTGAGTCACTACAGAGCTTCCTGTGTGTTCATTTGCGTGTCTGCATGCGTGAGCGTTGACAAACGTTGGGTTTTATTTTTAAAGATGTGTGACTGCTTCTATACAGTCTCATCTTATTTTCAGTATAGGTGCGTGGGGATTGTATTATATATTAATATAAATATATAAATGTTCACGTGTGCCCTGCATGTGAATGTATATATTAAAACCAACCACGACAGGAAGCTCTTTTTATGAGCGCAGTGGAAACTATACATAGTGTATCCTGTGCTGCAGAGGAGCGTGTCCTACCATGTTCAAATAAAGAGGAAAGAAAAGAAGATTCTGAAAGGGACTCAGAGGACTTTCTGAGTGAGCTTAAGAAAGTATCATATCAAGATTTATGCTTGATCATAATCCAACGATTAAAATGAGATTATCAGTGCTAAAATAGGTTATTTTTAAATGATTATTCATAGCTTCCCAATCAGGTTGGGGTGGATCTGATTGATTATTGGCAAGTCAAAGTCTCTATGACAACATCATACTGGCTGACGAAGTTTAGCAGTGAGAAGAGAGATCTGTGTTTTTCTCTGCAAAAATCAATTTCTGTGATTTCTATTGTAGTAAAAGTGGAAACAGGAGCTGGACTGTCTGACAGACGAGCAGAAGAGAGATAAACAGGAGAGAGATAGAGCACAAGCGAGAGGCTAAAACGCCAGCTATGGGCTAAAACACAAGCTAAAGGCTAAAATCTGGGCTTAAGGCTAAAGCACAAGTTAAAGGGTAAAACATGGGCTAAGTCCAAAAAAAGAACCAAAGCTTAAAACACATGCTGATGGCTACAACAAGAGTAAAAGGCTTAAACATGAGCTAAAGGCTAAAACAGTCTCTATTGTGTTTGTGCTAATGTTGATTCCTGTCCACATGCAGCAGTTATTCTGCAGTGATCTGTTCAAACCTGAGAGTCTATCAATAAAATGAAGAGCCAGGTTACGTTTGCTCTGCTTGGTGAGGTTGGAGTTGGTAGATGAGCACTGGTAGGACACAACCAGGATTCACTAATGTTAAATGTTACAGTCATGTCTCAGAGCACCAGGCTGTGAGTTGCTAAGCCAAATGTAGCCGGCTACTAAACTACGCTACAAATTTATGAAATTTGCTTGTTGTCACATTTCAAACAACAGCACTACATAACTGTAAAAACTTGCCTGGGGTTGAATCCACTTTTTTACACCTACTTTGTCTCACTTCCATTTCTCCTTCTGCATTTTGAAACTCTACTTTAAACCTTTTTAAGATCCTAAAGTGCAAAATGTATATTAGTGCAAGTTTTCTAGCCTTTATTTAATGAAATGCAACCTAATTTTTGTTGTGTACTCAATCCATTTTTACCAGAGTCCTTCAAATTTATCCAGTCCAAAGTCAGTTTTTCCATAGTATAGATTCTTTACATCTCTTTCATCCAATCCTCTACCCTTGGCATCTCTGTCTTCTTTTTGACAATTCCTATAATTTCTAGCAGCATTTTTCCAAAATAGAATAATTAAAATGTAAGTAAGAGTTTTAGTCAGAACTGTCTCCTTAATTTTCTGGATCTCCAGCCACTACAACTTAATTAAATGACATAAAAGAAGATATGAAAAATGATTGGCCCTCCCCTCCCCACATCCTCTCCAACACCTCATATCCCAAAGTGCAATTTTTTCAGCTGGTATAAAGATTTTGATCAGGTGTGTGTTTGGTTCAACAGTTTCCCTGAGTCCATGCTGAACACATAACAGGGTTGACATGTCAACACAACCCTGTTCAGCTATCAAGCAATTTCCATAGAGATAATGAGGGCTTTTAACGTTTCTGTTGCATCAACAAGATTGTGCAAATACACACACACTCACACACACACACACACACAGATACACAGAGTTGCTCGGGGCATAATGACCTGTAGCAGCTCTGAGATGTGTCTGTGGTTGCAGAGGTTTGATAAGCAGGAAACCTATGGACGTGATTGGACATTGTGCTTCCTGCTGCGTTTTCATTCTCCAAACTTTTCAATGCTGATGCTATCACGAGAGCCAGGAACTTTCTCGCCACTGAATTTGAAGATAGCATTTAAAGACCGGTCGACTTCCTGATACACTGCAGCGTATGGAAATGAGAAAAGAGCTGCTGGCGCTCTGCTGAAGAAATGGAAACATGGCATGTTGAGTTCACGTTGTGGCCGTTCTCAGTCATTCGAAGCAATTATAGAAGATTGTGTGGACGCCAAACATCCAAGTGAGACCGCAGTTAAAATGTTTTAGCCATCACTGTTGCCAGTTGTTGATCAGATGTCGTCTCAGGGCCTGGATTGATTTGAGAAAATCTGTAGGAGTGATTATGAGACAGGAAGGTGGGAGGCTTTGAAACTGAAACCAGCCCAAATGGAATCAGATGCGTGTACAGCCAACCGCCATCAGCCCACTGCTGGCTGCACAAAAGCCTCTGAACTTTGAGAATCAGACAGATTTTTTTGTTTTTTTTGTTTTTGTGAAGTGGTTTTGAATGCACTTAAGCACAGTCAAGCTCCTGACACTTGTGAGCATGCAAACACAACTTAAAGGTTTGTACCAGTGCATGCTAGAAGCTGCACTTTGTTATGTGGGTTAAAAGGCTCGATCCACCAGAGAGAACAGGTAGTAACTGAGCTTTTGGACTCTCCTCCACTTCAGGCAGGCACAGGAGGAATGAAGCGGCTGGCTGCCTCAGATGACTCATCCCCATTGATGAGCTTAACAGCCATCAATTCCACTCTAGGGAGCAGAGCCCAGCGCTCTCCCCCCTCCCCACCCGCTGCACTCCTGCCTGGGCTCGGCTTCCTCTGCACTCCCCCTCTCCCAGCAGAAGGCCTGGAGCTTAAATTAGAGCTCTGGCAGAGGGCCATGTGAGAGAAGAGCAGTGAGCCGGCAGCAGCCATTCATTCCTCTGGAAGCCTGAGTCATATTCATTGTAACGCTGAGACAGGGCTGGGGGCCGGCTCTGTTAGTTTTTCCACAATGGAGCCCAGAAATGTTCCATCACAGCCTGAGAGAAACATTTTGCTTTCAAGATGCAATTCAGCATAATTTTACAGATAAGCTGATGCTTTTGCTCCATGGGGTGATTCATCTTTTGCATCCAATTTGAAACACACAAGGTGACATTTCGACACATTTATAATCATTTATCTACAAGCACGTGGATGCTTCATGTCACTAGCAAAATTAATGTTTTCCGGTGGAAATATTTCCACATCAGATTCAAACAAACGCCTCTTTAGTATAAATGTGACTAATTAAAGCAAAAATACAATCATGATTCATATGTTAATCATGTAAAGGGAAAAAATACACCAAAAGAACATTTTATTACTTATAATTACTCATCATTTCTCATTTCAACTATACAGTAATGACAAATGGAGCAATGCCTGAAAGCTAAACCAGGCAGCTGCTGCTTTCGCATGAACCATGCATCATTCCCACAATCACCTGACAAGCTACCGTCCTGAGGCGGTGTGTTTCAGCTGCAAGATTTCCGGTCTCTGCTTCTCCTTCGCTGCTGCCAGCTCAAACTCACAGCCCCGACACTTTGGGCTCTAATTACAGAGGGTTGGAGTTATTATGTCATTACTCACTCATTTTTTTCTGACAAAGTCAATCTGCAAGGAGTGATCGGGTTCAACACAAACAGTTTTTGCACAGCTGGAAGCAGTTTTGATCAATACAAGCAGTTTGTTAACATGCAGCTTAAGAGTCAATGGGAAACCAGACTATTCAAATGCATGTAAACAGCTGAGTCCAACCAAGTATTAGCAAAGCAAAGCTCAATTGACACAACTAGATAATGTGATGGCTCTTGGATTCAGCTTTCAGTGCAACAAATATCACCTGGAAGAGAGAGGAGGAGCCATGATACAAAACATGAATGTATGAAATGTGTGAATATATGAAACATGAAAATCCCAGCTATGACTTTGTGATCAAGTTGTGACCTTTCTTAGACAGCTGCGTGCATGTAAAAGTACCAAGCGTGTATCCCCCAAGTACAAATACATGTTTAGTATATTTACATGCACAAATAAGAACACTAGTATCCTTATTTACCAGGTACAAATACAAGCTTAGTACATTTACATGCTCAAATAAGGACACAAGTATCCTTATTTACCATGTAAGAAAACACACTTAGTACATTTACATGGGAAGAAAGATTCTAGTATCCTTATTCACCAAATACAAATACAAATACAGGGTTAGTACATTCCATGGGCAAATAAGGACACCAGTATCCTTATGCACCAAGTACAAATACATGCTTGGTACATTTACATGTGCAAATAAGGATTCTAGTATCCTTGTTTACCAAGTACAAATACAAGCTTAGTACATTTATACGCACAAATAAAGACACTAGTTACCTCATTTACAAAGTAAAAAAACACACTTTGTACATTTACATGGGCAAATAAGGACACTAGTATCCTTATTCAACACACAGTTAGTACACTCTTTCTCAGGAGCCAAAACACATGCTAAAGTGCGCTCTTGGGAATCAAAAAGTGCAAAAGTACCCTCTCATGGGGTCAAAATACGCTAAGGTGCTGTTTTGGGTGCAGAAACACAGCCGAAAGTGCCCTCTTGGAGAGCCTTAATACGCTTAAGTACCTCTCGGGAGCCAAAACAAAGATGAAAGGAGTCTCTTGAAGGAGTAAGCTTGGAAAAGTGTTCTCCTGGGAGCCAAAACATGTGCAAAATGGCCTCTTTGGAGTCAAAATATGCTAAAGTGCCCTCTTAGAAGCCAGAAAGTACTTAAGTTTCGTCTTTGAGACCAAAACCTGATGGCACTATACTCTCTCATGGAGTCATAATACCTTAAGGGTGCAGGAACACAGCCTTAAGTGCCCTCTGGGGGAGCCTAAATACGCTGAAGTACTTCTTGGGACCCAAAACAAAGACTAAAGTGCCCTCAGGGAAGGCTAAAAAATGCTAAAGTGACTTTTAGGGAGCCAAAACACAGCCAAAAGTGGCCTCTTGTAAAAGTAAGCATGCAAAAGTGCCCTAATGGGAGCCAAAACATGTGCTGGAATGGCCCCTTTGGAGCCAAAATACACTTAAATGCCCTCTCAGGAACCAAGAAAGTCCTCAAATTTCCTGTGGGGAACCAAACATGATGCTAGAATGCTTTCTCAGGGGACCAAAATACACCAAAGTGCCCTCTAATGAGCCAAAACATGTTCTGAAGTGTCCTCCTGGTTGGTGAGCAACACTAATTTGCCTCCTTAACTGGTTAAAACATGATAAACTTCCACCTTGGAACCAAAACACACGCTTGAATATGCTTCTCTATGGAGTCAAAATATATAAAAGTTCCCTGTCAGGCGCCAAATAACACACCGTATGTTCCTTTTTTTTTTTCAAAATGCATGTGCAAACAACTGTTTGTTAATAATTGTTCCTGATTTGAGCATTTTTTACTTTAATCGTCTGTCTTTGTGTTGTCTAATCCCTCAATCAGTCATCGACCTGGTGACTTTGTTATAATAATTCATACATCAGAAAACACAGACAGCAGCTCTTCACTATGAGCTGCATCTCACACCATGATCCGATGAAGCCGCTACAAAATGAAAGACTTATTACACCAGCATCTTTGAACTGTTGTATAATATTTGATATTTTCTTTCATTCACTCCTTTTGTTTTCCGCGCCTCCGAAGTGTGATGTTATCAGTGTCTGAGGAGATTGCTTTTCACTCTCATTTCTCTGGCAGTTATTACATCTGAAGTCAGGGAGGTCACCCCAACATATTGCTCAGGTTGTAGAAAGCCATCTGTTAGATTTCATATAATGTAGCAGCCCGCTGGCACTCATGGCACATTTCAGAGCAATAATACACCACAACCAAACTATATCCCCAAAAGTAATTTACACAGCAGGCGGACAATATGTGCAGACGCCGCGCGGCATCTGATTCACAACTGCAGCACTGTGGGATACATTTCAGAGGGTGATATTACACACTAAAGGGTTAGTGTTTTCATGTCTGCTGGCTTTTTGTGACTCTTAAAGAAAAATATGGGAGCATCTCGTCGCTTTAATTACCATTCTTGGCATCATGAACATAATGGAAGTCATCTGGTACAGCAGCAGCAGCAGTGTAATTTCTCCTACTATTGTTATCAGTATAATCCCTATTAACATTTTTTTGTCATTGAGAGCAATCAAAGAAGGTTTTTTTCTCACACAGATCTTCTCTGTAAAAGCAAATTGGACCAAATCTGCCCAATTCCTGAAAGTCACATCCCCGTTAGCATTAATTAGTGATACTCTCCAAGTGTGGCTCATCACAGCTGAATTAACCTCTTATATTCCACCAGGTTGTCAGCGATCCGTTCAAGTGATTAGATAGTGATCACAACAACTGGGACATCCTACCTGTTTGGGGTCAGTACGTCACATCCTGACGCTCGTACCCTGAATATTCACTCTCCTTTCCACCAGAGGAATCCAGAGTTCAAACATATCAAAAGTGTTGTTTCATCAAATTATTCCAAGTGGTGAAATTTCTCCTGTAAAGTCCGTTGTTTGTCTGTCTGTCGTGTCCGTTCTCATCAATAACAGCAGCTTCACAGTCGTAGAGCATTTCCTCCTCAATGTCAATCTGACAAAAGTGATTGCATTTATTTTCCTTAGAGTTCTAGCTGCAAAACAAAAGTAACCCCATTGTTTTTGTTGAGTTTTCATCCCAGGACAGCTTGTAATAGACAACAAGTGCTCCTTGCTTGACTGGCCAATAGCGCCTGGTGGTCTTGGGTAAGAGCACTTTTGTAGGCTTACAGGTTTGTCTGACACTTAAACACTCAACCAGTCACCTTACCTTTCACACAAAGCCAGCTGCAGCCATTTAAATCATTGAAGAGACCTATTA
Source organism: Thalassoma bifasciatum (assembly GCA_008086565.1). Taxonomy (NCBI): domain Eukaryota; kingdom Metazoa; phylum Chordata; class Actinopteri; order Labriformes; family Labridae; genus Thalassoma; species Thalassoma bifasciatum. The sequence continues at coordinate 17,208 of RPOG01003634.1, read as the reverse complement.
ATTGCCGTGCGTTTTCACCCACATTCATGTGCACAACAGAGGAGGTATAATCCGTGACTGGGAACAACAATTTCATGATTTTTGGTGAACCTTTCCATGAAGAGTGCAAAGTTGACTAAAAAGAGGACACTGAGCACTGATGAAACTGGTTTTGTTTGGTCACATGAGACTAAAAACTCTCCAATTCTTATAAGATTTTACCTTGAAAGCTCAAATTTCACCCAGATGTAGATGACAAGAAGTGAAGTGGCAGTTGTCTTTCATGAAGAATCTTGAAGTTATTGGTTTTCAAAAAAGGTTAGGAAAAGAAGTATTTCAGCTGCATTTATCCTGATGTGGTCTCAAGTCGCATATTAAAACTTGATATTTCCTGAAACTAGAGACTATCATGTTTCAAATGAGGTGTCACTGATGAATTTTGACCTTATGGTTCTACAGTTATAAGCTTTGAAACATAGTATAGTGTCAAGGCCAGAAATAGGTGGAATGTAAAGGATTAAAGTAGATCAAACAGCGGGTCGTCAGCGTGGCTAATAGTGATTTCAGTCGTCAGGATTGAGAATGAGCATAACAGCTGTTTACTCTGATGGACAGAGCTGTGAAGGATGTGACGTTTTGCCTCCAGTACATACACAAAGCTTTTATAAAAGCATTGAAATGACTTCATCCTATCAGGAAGAAAAGTTGCCCAACAACACACTTTCTACCATTTGTTATTCTCTCCACACATATTGTACTTCATTCTCCCATAACCCAGATGCATTCTGGATATTTAATTATTGTCTTTAATGATGTTCAAACAACGCTTCTCATTTGCAGGTCATTGCGAACAGCAGGAAACGAGGAGAATTTTCCAGGGCTGCAATAATTACATCATGCTCATGTTATTTGCATTTGTGTGTGTTTGTGTGTGTTTGTATGTATTTGTGTGTGTGTGTGTCACGTGCAAGATTTTGCAAGTGTATACAGTATGTGTGTGAAAGCCAGGACGCATAATTGGATTAGAGAGAAAATGACATCAAATGAAAATGCATCTCTGTGGGTAAATAATACAGCAGGAGGTTTTGTTGTCTGTCTTTCTTGAGCGTGTTTCTATCACAAACACCGAGTTTGCTGTAAGAGGAAAAGTAGTGATGACCCACAATGTGGACACAACAGATGATGACCTTTAAAAACAAAGGAACTCGGTGGGAATGCAAGCAGGCAAAACTTCCTCTTTCGCTTTTGTTTGCTTATACACACACACACACACATTCACACACACCTGTAAACTCAGCATTAAATCCCAGACTGTGCACGTCAGCAGAAAGCTAACGCTAAGGTGCAGCACTGAGAAACTAGCATCTAAGCGGTTCTCATACTCGGGTTTATCTCCTCATCAGTAGCAGAGGTGTTTGACTGAAAGGGGATGTCCTGCTGCATCAAAGATACAATCACTGAGTTGAAATCTCAAAGGTCTGCTTCACTGAAAGAAACCCCCTGTCTCTTTAAGATGTGCCACATTCAGTGATGTGCAAAGAGGGGGGACAAGGGGTGGTTGCTTATGGCCTAAATTGTCAATAAATGCATGCTTAAGTGCTCTCTTGGTGAAAAAAATATGCGCTAAAATGTCCTTTTGGAGACAAAAACACACGTTAAAGTGTCCTCTTGGTTGGCAAACCAAAGTAATCTGTCCCTTTAGCTGGTTAAAACATGATATACTACCCTCTCTAGGACCAAATCACCTCTCTGGAGCTGATTTGTGTGCTTAAATTTCCTCCTTTTTGGAGCCAAAATGTACCCTAAAGAGCCCCCTTAGGTGCAGAAAAGTGTGCTTACATGCCTTCCTGGGAGCTAGAACACACATTGAAGTACCTTCCTGGTTGGGGGACCACACTACTCACCTTTGGCTGGTTAAAATGTGATATAGTGTCTTCTTTGGGGCCAAAACTCATGTTTCTCTTGGGAGCCAAAATGTGTGCTGAAGTGTCCTCCTCTTCAGAGCCAAAATACACCCTAAATTGCCTTTTTGGGTACAGAATAACATGCTTACATGCCCTCTTTGTAACCAAAACACCACTTAAAGCGTTCTCCTGGAAGCCAAACACTTGCTAAGGTGCCTCCCTGGTTAGTGAACCACACTAATCTGCTCCAATAGCTGGTTGAAACATTATAAACTGGCCTCTTGGGAGCCAAAAAATGCATCAATATCCTCTTTGTAACGAAAACATGGGCTAAAGTGCCTTCTTGGGAGCCAAAACATGGAAAATACCCTTTTGGCTGCCAAAATGTATGGTCAAATGCCCTCTTGGGCACCAAAACATGTGCTAATGTGCTCTTTTTGGGAGCCTAGATATCCAAAAGTGCTGTTTTGATAGCCAAAATATGGGCTTAAGTGTCCTCTAAAGGGCCAACAAGAGTGGCCTCCACATTGGCTATCCATACTAATCTGCCCTTTTGACTGGTGAAATCTAATTGCCCACCCAGGAGCCAAAACACATGCTTAAGTACATTTTCTTGGGAGCCAAAACATGTGCTAAAGTGCCCTCCCTGGAGGCCAAGTTACACCCATGAGTGTCCTCTTGAGACCAAAAAAATTGTTTTAGCGTCTAAGTGTTTGGCAAACCACACTAATCTCCCTTCTTCACTGGTGAAAACATGTTAAACTGGCCTCCTGGGAGCAAACACTTGCACTCAAGTGCCTTCTTGGGAGCAAAAACATACATTAAAGTGTCTGCCTGGTTAGTGAACCACACTACTATGCATCTCTTGGTTGTTTCCCTCATGACAAACTGTTCTCTTGATAGCCAAAATATGGAAAAGTGCCCTTTAACACACCAAAACATACGCGAAAGTGATTATTTGGGAGTCAGAGTACACAACAGTGCTGTCTTGGGGGCCAAAACGTGCGCAGTTTGTGCCTTTGATTCTTTCTCCCCTGCCTTCCAAAATGTCTGTGCACACCACTGATCACATAGTAATCTCACATTAGTCGGTTAGAGAAGGTTTTGCATCAGTTTTCCAGTTACTTCTGAGTGCTGCAACCCCTCATCATGTTTTAGATAAATGGTAAAAAATATGGAGAAAATGTAAAAAAGCATTTATTTTCTTTGCTCTCACGGTTCAGTGGGAGTACTCCGCAGTCATTTCAGCTCTAATGGTATGCTAAATACACTGACCCATGCCCGGCACTGATTGCCACAGGCATGGTTTGTTTGACATGCCAGCCTTTGTTAGCCAGATACGCTAGAAACAGATCATTACTGTCACAGCTAATGCCGCTAATGTTGCTTACAGTGACAGTAATCGCAGGTCACTCCTCCCTCTTTCTCCTTCCTTGTTTGTCTCCCTCCTTGTCAGACTCGAGGCTATTCCGCCGGAGGCTAAGGCCTTTGGAGAAGACAGTCAGTTATTATCTTAATAGCTTCACATCCTCATTACGTGAACGTACAGCAAAGAAACACGAGCCCACACGAAGATCTGTGAAACTGCAAAAAAGAGACAGGCACTCTCTCTGCAACTTCTTTTTGAATTCATGTTTTTCACACCAAATCATATACGCTCTTATCTGATATCTGCTGCCCTCCATCCAGCATGGCCTAGATTCTCTTTTACGTCGCCTCCTCTGCCAGGATTTCGTCGCAAGAAAGACATTGATCATAATCCACAAATGTAAAGTGAGGTTATCAGCAACAAAATAGGTTATTTCTAAATGCTAATCCCTAGTGTCTTGATTGGGACTGAACCTGATTGATTTATAGTGAGTCAAAGTCTCCATGACTATACGACAACAACTGACAAAGTTCAGCAGTGACGAGTGAGATCTGAGTTTTTCTCAGCTGAAAATGATTTGTATTTGGTTATAACAGAGGAAACAGAAGCTGGACTTTCTGACAGAATAGGGACAGAAGAGCAGAAGAGAGCTGAAGGGGAGAGTGATAGAGCACAGGCTAAAGGCTAAAACAAGAGCTAAAGGCTAAAACATGTATTAGAGGCTGAAACACAGACTTTTTTTAGCCTGTAAATATTAGTCTTGTCTATTTGTTATTCTTTTTGTTTATAGCTTTTGATTATATTCTATATGTTAAAAAAAGTATTATCATTATTATTATTTCTCTTTTATGCCTCACTATTACCTTGTGTAAGAGAACACAGTATACTAAAACAAATTCCTTGTATGTTCAAGCATACCTGGCGATAAAAGTTGATTCTGATTCTGTCTAAAGGCTAAAACATGAGCAAAAGGCTCAAAAACAAGCTAAAGGTTAAAAAATGAGGGAAGCTAAAATACAAGATGAAGGCTAAAAGAAAAGCTAAACACGATAAAATGATCTAAAAAGCTTAAAAAATGGCAATAGAACAAAAACACAAGCCGAGACAGACAAAAGTCTAAAACACTAGCTGAAGGCTAAAACACACCCTAGAGCAGTGATTCCGAAAGTGGGGGTTGGGATCCTTTGGGGGGTCGCGAGACATTGATAAGGGGTCGTGGAATGTGTCCCAAAATCAAAAACTATGAACAATTCCACATTTTATCTATCACCATAAGAATAAAAGCAAAAAATGGGTTAAAGATAATATGAAATTATGCAAACAGAACTTTTTAAATCTGTTTTTCACATTTCTTTGTTGAAGTTTGATGCAGTGAGCACAGCAAAGAGCACATTAGTTGGTTAATTTTCTACTGATGAGTTAGATTAAGTATCCTGGGGGTTTCTCATTGTTTTTTGTCTGTTTTTGGATTGGTCCATTAGTGTTGTACCACAGCAGGGGGTCGCCAGTCTCCAACGCTGCCATTTTGGGGGTCACAGGCGGAAAAGTTTGGGAACCCCTGCTCTAGAGGCTGAAACATGGATAAGAGTCCAAAACATGAGCTAAAGGGTAGTACAAGTGGTAATGTCTGAAACATAAGTTAGAAGCTAAAACACAAGCTAAAGGCTGAAACACTGGGTTAAGGCTCAAACATGAGCTAAAGGCCAAAACATAGACAAAAAGCTTAAACACGTGCTGGAGACTGAAACATAGACCAGAGTTCAAAACATGAGCTAAAGGGTTATACATGAGGTAATGTCTGAAACATAAGTTAGAAGCTCAAACATGAGCCAAAGGCTAAAACTTGAGCAAAAGCCTTAATACGGATTCTCCTCACTGCCACTTTAAAAAAGGTTAAGTCAGAAAAAAACAGGAGGCTCCTTGTGGTTCAGGCCCTGGCTCTAATTAAAAATTGTCAAACATGTTCAGAAATGCTTAGCTGTCTTTTTAATTAGATTACTCTCAGATATCTGTGTGAAATAAATAACTGAAGTTGATATTTTTTCCATGATTTTTTCTGAAACGTTCACACCTTGATTCTGAATTTACTGTGAATGCAGATCGAGCTTGTTGTATGACTCAGAGAGAGGAAGTCGAGCAGGTCATCACCTCATCACTTCTCCCGACCAAGAGTCTGCACTTGTGTACGACTCCACCGGTCTCATAGCTCTGAGCAACAACAGTTTAAAATAATTACACAGCTTTTAGCATACCTCAAAATTAAAGAAGAGGAGGAGCTGCTTCTTTGCCTGGATTGATTTCATTTGCATTGATTTCTGTCTTTATGCTGCGCGCTCTAAAAGCTGTTTCAGAAGCTGTTCCACCTCATCAAGAAAGATAAAACACGGGAGAAAGTGTTGCATATGAAGCAGTAATTCACTTTACATGATAGAAGCGGCAGTAAGTCGACTGTAGTCGTGCTGTGATGGAGTTCTGTGACAGCATCATTTTTGCATGGCACGGCGAAAAGAAAGTGAATCGAAACTCCTCGCTGTCATTTTTCTCTCTAAACAGGCGTGAAATGTACCTTTTGGCACAAAACGGCTCATAAAGCGAGAAGAGTGTTCGTTCTCTCCCAGGAGATTAGAGCGCGGGGTCCCTTCTGTGTGTGTCAGTATGTGGAGTGTACGCATGTGTGTGTGTGTTTATGTTTGCAATCCTGTACAACTCTCCCTGGGGGATGGAGACAGGTTGCCATGGCAGCAGCTTGAATGTGTCGTATATTGCTGTGTGTATGTGTGTGTGCGTGAGCCTGTGTGTGTGTTAATGTTCTCGTGCAGAGACCAGACAAGGACAACGTGCTCTCGTCATTTCATCGCTTGATTGTACAGACTGAATCACTGTGATACGTTGTGTTATTTGACCTTTTCATCACCAAATTTGGACTTGAGGATTCACAAAAACGTCTGTAATTTCTGCACCAAGTTATGACAGAAAATGTGTCATGGATAACACTTTTTGAGAATCTTTATGTTCAAGCTTATTCTGTGATAACTTTCAGGTGCCTAATATCTGCATTACATATTAAACAGCAGATGAAATAAGTTTCAACTATTTGTCAAATAAAGCTTGAAAGTACATCATATTTGTTTGATACATGTAACATTCACTTTTTATATACAATTCCTTGGTTTTAACAATTCCTACTTTGAATTTTCTGTGTGTACACAAATGTGAAATTGGTCAATGGATTCAGATATCTCTGGGTATAAATGATAAATAGAAATAAGTAAAAATTGCACACCAGGCGATATCGGTATATTATTTTGTTGTATTGTTTATCGATTGAGGTTGGCTGCCTAACAACGCTTTGGAACCTTGTGCTTGCCGTAGTAATGCTGACTCAGCTATTGGAAAACATTTACATTTTTGATTTTTAAGTATGTTTACAAAAAGTTATTGTGATATGCTTCTATTATCAAAGTTGAAATTCTGTTTTAAAAACAAAGTAATAACGATGTATGCAACCCAGTAGCATATGAATACAATTCCCCATATAAGCTAGCATCAAGCTAGTCCTGTTTTCTTTATAGTTTCTAGAACATTACGAGATGTGTAACATGTTAAATGTGTTGAATATGAATCTCTTGTGAGAGATTAATGTACATTTCTTTGTGTGTTCAGTTTTACAGCTGCTTAAAGTTTTTCATTCATGGTAAAAATTTAACATCCTGGACCATCTGGACTTCTCCTCCTCTTCCGTGGCTCAGTGCCAGCGGCTGCTCATGCTCACTACCTCCAATCACAGCTAATAGCTTTAGCTACCCATCCCTATCCGAGACACAGATTTTGCCGATAATCAGAAATAACAAACCATTAAAAGCTCAATTCTCCATGAAATCAGTCATTTATTTCTTATAGAGTTTTGAAACCTAGAAATGTTGAACTTCACCTCCCTTCACTCAGGTTGAGGTAAATAAACGGGCGTTAACAGTCAAGTCAGCAATTCTCTGATATGGGCAAAACTTGTGAATATAATAATCTTAAAGATAAGTAATAAAATAATTCCCCTCTTGTATATTGTACTCTGATAGAGAAGCTTGTAGTTGAAATGTGTTATATAAATAAACTTGCCTTATATTCCTCTAAGGGCAAATAAGATTTAATAGGTTGTAATTGCTCTGATTGAACAGCTTGGCTCATTTCATCATTGTACATTTAGTTTGCACATGTTGTTAATTATGCATAGACAAATCTTTAAAGTAAAATGCTCCAAAGAGACTGACATCATTCAGGTCTCGTTTGTGTATTCAAGCTCATTATAATGTCTCTATACTCTGTCATTGTGCAGGTTACATCACTTCACTGCTTCACTAAGGTTCACAAATGAAGAAAAATACTTGAGAAATGTGGTAATGTTGACTCAGGAGTTCTCTTGTGTCATTGGACTATAAAAGGAAACCAGCACAGTGAGAACAAATGTCACAGAAAGTTTGCTCTTTGCTCTGAGACGTCGCTGAAAACCGCGGAGCCACCAGGTGTCTATTTGTAGTTTTCTCAGAGTTAAACATCTCAAACCAACAGACAACCAACAAAGATCTCACACCTTTGTGAACTGTGATAAAACTTCACCCCTTTGGTGTTTTATCTGTTTACTGCTTGATGTAAAACTCAGAGGCTTCACATGCAGCTGAACTGTGTCTGATTTTAGTTTTTGTTTGAGAAAGATTGCAGCATCCTCGTGCACTGTTCACTGGTGTCTCAACTCTTTATGTTGCTCTGCTTCTCTGCAAGGCGTTGAAAATCATGACTGACTCATCAATATCACATGCAGTATGATGTCGGCGTCTATGCTTTGCCTCTCTGAAATGTCAAGATTTAATATATCTGCCTGCATTTCTCCTTCCTATGACGCCTCAGGCAGATCGGTGCAGGTGTTGCAGTGCCAGGAAATATCTTTTCACACATACTACACAAGATCAACCGTCAAACACAACGCAGAAACAGAGAAAACACAAATCAAGACGCTGCTCTATTTTTCCATTCAACTCAGAGCTTTGAATATAAAGACAATATTTTGGGATTATGGGATAAAAAGTCAAAGTTTTGAATTTTTGTCTTTAAAATTTGACTTTTGTTCTCACAACTTTGACTTTCATATCAACATTTTGCTGTTTTGAATCAAAAATGTAACTTTTTATCCAGCAGTTTGGGCCTTTATCTCGTAATTTTGACCTTTTAACTCATTTATTCAAATAATAATCGCAAAATTTTGCCTTCCGATCTCAAAAAGTGTCTATTTAGCTCATTAATTTGACTTTAAAGCGAGACAATTTTAGCTTATGATATCAACTTTGAGTTTTCATCACAAAATTTTGACTTCTTAGCTCATTAATTTCACTTTTGATCAAAATTTCAACTTTTTTATCTCAACATTCTGATTTTTTATCAAAAATGTTGGCCTTTTATCTCATAATCGTGACCTTATCACTCATTAATTCAAATATTAATCTCAAAATTTTGACTTTTTATCTAAAATGTCACCCCAAGATCCCCAAATTTTGTCTCTTTATCTCATTAATTTGACTTTTAAGCACAAATACTTTACCTAGTGATCACAACTTTATGAGTTGTCTCAAAATTATGACATTAATCTAATTATTTTTGCCTTTTGTATGAAAACTTTTACTTTTTCATCTCATTTTGACATTTTAGCAAACAAATGTTTGCCCCATTGTCTCATAATTTAAACTTTGTCATCTCATAATTTTGACTTTTCTAATTAATGTCACTTTCACTTCAAAGTGTTGCCCTCTGATCTCAAAACGTTGACTTTTTTCTCCTAATTTTGACTTAACTATCAAAAGATTTTGACCTAATATTGGCCAAAAAAATTCACAACAAAGCCAAGTTTTCTTTACTTTTTTTTTACTTGCGCAAATGTGCTTCCATAATAGTGCCTCACCACATGCTTAAATACATAGAAAAATAATCTAAAGGTAAACAATGCCTCAAAATCTTAGTTTAAGTTTAATTTTGATTTTTGAGGAGTTTAAATTTGCAGCTGCCACCGGTCATAATCATTGACTGTATATAGAATGGACAGCGTGCTTCCGCCTGTCACCGTTCTACGATTTTGAAGCCAAAAAACCCGTTTCTCTAGCCGCCATTGTGCAGCCAGAGTCTGCGCAGTAGAGAATTTCTGGTGGAGCCAAGTAAAAAAGAGAAATAAAAATATTTATTTCTTCTTCTTCAGAAGGTTTAGTCTCCTTTTGGCTCTTTCCCGAAGTTTCTTATATCCCCAATAAAAACTACTCACGAACGGCAGCTGTCAACTATCGTAAAACGAAACTTATATCGCGGTTTTTAACGTCCAATAACTAATGAGAAACCAACTTCTCAGAAAAAAAAACACCCGAACACCATGCAGCCAGATGACAGCGTCATACCACCTTAGCGTAAGGATGAGAGAAATGTTTCTACCAGGTATCATAATTTTTTAAGTTTTTCCGGCTCATATCTGGAATACATGGGGAGGCGGGGCTTATGACCTATACTGCAGCCAGACACCAGGGGGCGGGGCATCTGCTGGAGGCTTCAGTTTGAGCCGAACGTCGTTACGTCCACTCATTATACAGTCTATGGTCATAACCATGAGGAAAAGAGAGGAACCAGTGTTTATCTGCAGTTTGTCTGTAAAAGTGCATTTCCACTTCAGCATTTTCAGTCAGAGTTTCACGTTTTCCTGCTCAACATCTTGACAGGTTGGTGCATCAGAATAATGTCAGTAGCTCAGTGCAGCTTTGCTTTATTATAAATGGGTCAATGGTCTGTAGAACAAGCTGTGAAAAAACAAAACCATTTGGGGAATTCCATAAAATCCCCCCAGACATAATTTAACCAGAGGACGTTTGGTCACTTTAATATTAATAGACACCCAACAAGGCAGTTTGGACCATTTGAAGTCTGATAGTGTTGTGTGATTTCACCTGTAGCGACTCTAATGCCCGACTATTATTAACCTCTCCACTTGTGAGTGAGTGAGTCACCCTGTCCGGTGACAGAGCTGCCACAAGTCCTCGCTCAGCTGTCTGACTTCACGGAGCCCAGATCCAAGCCAGTGACGCCAATCCAGTCTCCCCCTCCAGCCAAGAGGCTTCCTCTCTCCGTGCGGCGGGGGGAGGCCCCGTCTGCGTGACCTGCCACTCACAGCGGCTCACATTTCCTGCTGCTTCAGGGAGAGAAAGTGGAAAAAATGCCTCACACTGGGCAGTTTTACAGGGACATTCTCAGTTTGATTCAGTCTGGTGTAGCAGCACATAAATGACCGGGCTCAGGTCAGAGGAAGTGCCTCCCTTTGATTGGATCGTTCCCCTCCGCTCACACACATGCTGACTGGGCAGCGTTCAAGCAAAGTGTCCATTAATTTACACTCATGCATTTCCTACTTTAAATCAAATCAAACATAATGGAACATTTTATAAGCTTTGCCTGTTGTCCTGACCCATTTAGGTCAGCATGCATCATTCCTCTTTGCTCCACATGGAAGATTGAAAACAGTGTCCTGGAATCTCTATTCACCATTAAGCCATCAGTCAAATGATTCAGAATCTCCCTCTGCAAAATGAGACTTCAGATTTTTATGGCATTTCAACCAATCCCTGTGCATTTGCTCAGCCTTGCAATTTTGACTAATAGCAGCAGTTATTCAACATATTGGGTTACTTACTGTAGCTCCTCCAAGCACAACCTGTTATGTATAGATGTATTGATCACAGGAACTAAGCGAATCACAATTCCTCACCCAAGTTACTTTCCTTTTTGGCACAAAAATGGTCAGTTTTCAACAAGTGGTTCAGTTGCAGTACAGCACACATTTCGTAGTGTTTCCTTTGACTAAAACCAGGATGGATCCCCGAATCAACAACCCGGACCGTCCCACTTTTTATTGCCCTTTTGTTGTGATGCCAGACTTACTGATCCGACCCCAGAAGGTGGAGCTAGAAACACTGCAGTCCATCGATTGGTTGAAAGAATCATCACTTCCTGTGGAACAGCGATAACAAAGAATGACACATAACCCTGCCATGCTCAAAGGCGACTTCCAGCATTGCTCTTTGTTCACTGTCCCTTGTCTTTTCTTCGTCGGGGTACACTATATTGCGCTGCGATGCCGTCACGCTATTACGCTAGTTCTCTGACTTATGCATTCAAATACATGAAAACAAATAGCACACACATACCCCCCTGGAATTTCAACACCCTGCGTTGCTCCCTCATTACGGTGTAGTCTGCTTAAGTGGAGGCAACTGCATATGCTTTCCTCAGTGTCTGTGCCATGACGCCCCCCCACCCCTGACCTTCCCCCTTCCACTTATGCAAGTCTGAATCTTTATTGTTGTAATAGTTTATTGTGTTGCTTATGTGCTGAGGTGTTTTTTATCCTAATCCCAAACGGTGCCCACCATCCCACCCCCAAGGGACCTAGTCCTGTATTTGCTTTTTTCCCTCCTCCTTCCTCTTGTACTCTTTTTCCTTATAATGAAACAGGGCACTGCGCAACAGTTCTCCCTCTGCTGGTCTCCCCATGTTCTGTCTTTGTCTTTTTTTTTTCTTGGATGGGATGAAACTGAAATGTAAATTCTGTTGCAATAGCGAACAAAATGATTCTGAATCTGAATTACGTAGCTGACGAAGCTGACATTCTGAAGCAGGTGCAGAAAGTCATAAGTTAGGAGAACCTCCAGGAAAAGGTCTATTCATCAAATTTGAATTTCCTACAATGCGTAAACAGAGATAAACAAATGTAAAGGTGTCACTGAGGAAAGATAAAGAAAGAATACATTTTCAACGAGATAAATGAACATTTCATTACAAGAATACCAAATAAACAGCTGTTACCATCTGGTCGCTCATCAAAGACAAACAAAGAGAAAGAGAACGTTTGGCTACAGGTGATGAACTGGGTAAATGGAGATATTTGTGCTGAAACATTGTCATGTAAACTAGGCCTAAATAAAATGCTCTTTAAGGACATTAATCTGGTTTATACAAATTTCTAATGGAGTTTTTATTTCTCACAACAAGTAAAAACAGTTAGTTTTCATTGCAAATGGGCTCTGGCCTTGATGAAGCCAATAGGATGCTTTATGATTCAAGGATTCAAGGATTCAAGGAGTTTTATTGTCATTCAACCCATGTGAAACATGGGTGGGACGAAATTAGGTTACCCTGGTCCCGGAGCAAGCCCAATCATAGAAATGAGAATAATAAATATATACAAATATACAATAAAAAAGAGAATAAAAGAAGAACCCAATCAACTAGCCTTTTTATCAAATAGACAGAATAAAATAATTAACTGTGCAAAAATTGCAGTGTTCATTTGTCGGGGGGGCACTAAAGAATATGAATGTTTTATTATGTTTTATTATGAATGTTTGTACGAATAAATGATAAAATGCGTTCTTCAAAAGCTGTAGAATCTTAATTTGAAATATAAAGCATTTTGATTTAGGATACGCGGGGAACATTGAAGTATGGGATTAAAGTGTTTACTAAATGGCTTTATATTCAAGTTTGGAAGTTGCTGCTTCATTGTTGCATAGATTAAAAAAACAACTCTACACGCTGCAATTTGTATTGTATATGAGCTGCTCAAAATCCTGCATGTAGGCCACAAAAAGAGTCTGTGAATTCCTGTAAGCTACGATAAGTCTGCGCCTGTAGAGCTATAAACATCTTCATTGTCTCTGGTTCTAAAAAGAGACGATGACACCTCAGCAGTGAATGCATCCAGACTAATTAAAAATGGTACATTTCAACCTCTTGGGATAAGGAAAAGAATGGAGTGCACTTCCACAATTACAAATGGAAGCTTTCTTTTTGTCCGACACGCCATTTAAAAGGGCAGATCTAATTACAAACGCATATTAAAAAACAAGCTTGCACTTGTAATCGTGCTTCTTTTTTTTATGATTTCATTGTTGTGTGACGAGCAGCTCCGGCTCTACAGCGACAGGAAGAATGGGGAGGGAATATGAGCGTTGACACATTATCAGTGAAACATTATCCTCCTTTCTCTTCCTCTCCGTCCTCATAATCCGCAGCTCTATCCCTCCACAGCTCCGTTAAACACAGGCCTTCGGTCCCAAAGCGCCACGCAGAGCAGAATGTGGCACATGTACCCATCCCCAAAATAACTTGTTTTTTTCCACTGCTGAGAAATTGAGGGGTATTGCAGCTGTTACCCTGAACCAACATGCTTACCAAGAGTCATAAAAAGGATGAGGAATATGGGACTTTGAGGAAAGCATAACTGCGGACATAAAACATAAAACCAGAAAAACCCATGGGAGCAAATCTGCAGCCAAAACAGAACTCAGAATGTCTGATATGAACTTGATGCCAAAGCTTTCATTATTTATTTGTTCTGCGAAGCATATTTGTTTGGATTTGATGCTCTCAGCTCCAAACAATAGTCCTGACATCTGCCTCCTGTGGTATTTCCATGAAACATTTAGAAAGTATATCACTTTCTGTCACTTTCTACTTTTCCTACCACTCGTCACGTTCTCCTGCCGCCTGCTTTCCCTCCTCGTTCTCTTTCTCCCACACATCTTCTCTCCTCTCACTCTCGCTCAATGATCTCATCCCTCCTATGTGCCTCTGCATCTATCTTCTCGCATATGATCGAGTTTCTCGGTGGAAGTTACCCCGCAGGGCGTGGATGTGACGGCGCCGATTCTTGCTGGTATCAACATGAGCTTGCTGTAACTGCGTTGCTACGTGACGACGGGAAATTGGTTATTTTCTGCATGTTTAATGAAGGGAAAATAAGTCTCATATGAGTGGGTTACATGGTGCATTGTAATGAGTTTCATTTGAAAGCGCATTCCTCTGGAGAGTGTCATTCCTCAGGCCTTCGTGTAACATCAACTTCACAGAAAAAAACTGACCTTAGATCATTTTCTTCAGGGCAAAACAGCCTATTAGGAAGTTGGTAACATCATAACACTGCTCGGGGGATTCACAGACGCTCATCCATCCTTGTTGACCTCTGTAGTCTTCCAGGACACATCTTGCTCCAGTGCCACACACACACACTCACACACACACTCAGAGTCATGAGCTCTCGCTGGAAGGCACCGCTGGGACAGCCTGCCGTTGCTCCTCGCCATGTAGGCGTGTCTAGAGAGCTGATGAGCCTGGGTGCATTTTCTCGAGTGCGTTTCTCCTCTGCGAATGAGTCACATAGTGTGTCAGGGAATGAGGGCACAAAGAATCTTTAGGGATTATTATTCTGATTCATGCACAGCTGTGGTTTAGGCTTAACAGAATCCCTATCCAGGGTTAGAGCGATGGGCAGAGAAGGCAGAGATGGAGGGATATTAAACACATGCACAAGGGAAAAAAGAAATCACCAGTGACTATGTTTATATACACACAATATTCTGATAAAGGTGCTTCCATGCTCTGCAGCTACTGGAATATTCCTGTTAACACGTTAATCGACATATCCCGGAGAAACCGTTGCAGTAGTAGGAGAAGCGTCGTTACAAGATGTCATTTTGCACACACTGTATTGACCTTTCCACCAAATAGTCAGCTTTTGTACTGAATTGTGTAACAGTGTTATATTCAAGACCAAAACCAAGACCATAAAAATCAGTTTTCAAATCCATGACAGGGTTGAACAATTAAATAGCATTCTCTCTTTAATTTGGTTACATCGTCACCATAAATGTGTACAAACATCCAATAACACAAGAAAAAAAACAACAACTCTGAGCTGCAAAATAAACAGAAGGAGGAGGAGAATCCTCAAACTACAGCCAGAGCCTTAACTCAGACACAGAAGCCACTAACAGTAGATTATTTATGGAAATGAAAGTCAGATTAAGTCACTTTAAACTTCAGTTCTTGCTATTTTCAAAGTGTAACTGGCTTTAGTGGTTGTAATTTTAGAAATATGTTGAGGCAGTCGTATAGTACATTCAGCCAGATGAATAAATCTGAGTGAAATATTTTACTGCAACTGAAAATATGTAACTAGTAACTACATAAAGTTTGGTTTTGAATAAAAGATTTGTT
This sequence comes from Thalassoma bifasciatum, assembly GCA_008086565.1. NCBI lineage: Eukaryota > Metazoa > Chordata > Actinopteri > Labriformes > Labridae > Thalassoma > Thalassoma bifasciatum. The sequence continues at coordinate 1,884 of RPOG01003634.1, read as the reverse complement.
TAACTAAACCTGATTTTGATTTTCTCCTTTTTGCTTCCAATTTTAGAAATGACAATGACAGGTCAACTTAAACCATTATACTGGTGTCATTTTACGCATCAAAGGGTTGAATTTGACCTTTATATTGAGATGTATATTGCACATTGTGATATTATTAATATCTAGATCAGCGATTCCCAACCTGTGGGCCGTGATGGTATTGCAAGTAGGCCGCCAAATCATTTCCAATGAAATATTATATTATTGGAGTGTATTTATATGAAGATACAAATATACAGAACAACATTTAAAATGTCAAACTCAGTTAAGTTTTAAAGGAAATTAACACAGTTCAGATATTCATAGATGGAAAAAAAAGTCCTTTAGGAAGGCATTTTTAACCAGTTACCACATTTTGGGTTTATTATATTTTCATTATATTTTGGGCTGTTGTTACATTTTCAGTCATTGTTACAAATGGGGTTCTAAAAAGGCGATTTGTAGCTGCCGTGCTTATTGGGTTGGAGATGGGCCTCAAAGGTTTTTGAGATTTAAAAGTAGGCCCTGAGTTAGAAAAGGTTGGGAACCACTGATCTAGATGTTGATTTCAGGTCAAATCGTGCAGCCCTGGTACCCCAGCTTTATTAAAGTGTGACTAGAACTCTAGTTTTCCACCCATGTTTCATTTTTGTGACTTAAAAGTTGACTCTGAGTTGGAAAAGGTTGGGAACCAGTGTTTTAGGCTGTTTTCTCAGGAACATCATGATCTAACCTGGTTGCTACAGGCGTTTGTCAAGAGTCCCATTCAGGTTTTAATGATCAGAAAATGAGTTTAATCTAATTATGACAAATGGAATAATGCATTTAATGTAGGAATGTAAATTTAGTTTTTCGGGAAAGATACCGTAGGTGTCACATCACAGAAACATACATGCACAGAAGCTTCAGGCCTGTAAAAGCTCGTGGGTGCAGTTACATTCTGCATCTTTCTGAAATGAGAGGCCTCTGTGTGAGAAACACATTTCCATGTTGCGGGGGCTTATTCAGCCGGGCGGGGAGAAACAAAGCGTTTGAATGGAGCATGTTTTTGTTTGCTTGTGTGCTGCTGCTGCTGCCTTCAGCACAGGGAATAAAGGTTAACTGGAACACTTCTGTCAGTGTCTTTAGTCCAGCTGCGAACATTCCTCTCACCGCCCCGCTGTTCCTACATGGAATTGCACAATCCTGCCGTCACACCCCCCGGTAATCTAGGAAGAACAATGAATAATGAACCTCCTCCATCCTACGCTTCCTAATGTATTGCAGGAGCACAACTCTGCCAGAGAGGAATTTGTTACAGGAGAAGCTCACATTGCTGTGCCAGCTTTTAATCAAGTCTCTGCTCATAGATCAATTTTTTTTTATACTTGGCAAACAAATCTTTAACATGATCCCATATCAAAGCGACGAGGAATCCTATTTCTGCCAGTTAAAAGAAATAACAATGAAAAACTGGCTTTGTTGAGATGTTTTTTGTCCATATTGAGTCATAATTATGAAATATAAAGCCAAAATTATGAGATTCATCATGGGCTTTGTAGTTCGCTCTCTAGCTTCTTCCTTAAGAATCTTTTGAGGCTGCGTTTGCTCAGAACTATCTCATGTTAACCCGCTCACAAAGGAAATATTTCATTTGTGTTATAGCCACGTTTAAAGTAAGTCTCAATGTACCCACAATGCATCTCTTTATGATATTAAACAGCAGATAGGGCACCTGTCAAAATAAAACAACTGCTGAGTAAGGTTTCTTTCTTTCTTCTATCAAATAATTTCTACTTTTTTCTTAAACTTTTGACTCATGTCAAAAACTCAACCTGTAATCTCATACCTATGAGTTTAATATCTCATAATTGCAAACTTTTTGTG
>RPOG01003633.1:19505-59275 GCA_008086565.1 Thalassoma bifasciatum | reverse complement strand
AGAAAGCTGGTCCACACTGGCATGCACGACCAACATAGACAATTTGTGTCACCTGTGTGATTCATCCATGTACAGCAGGCTCTCATGTCCACTGCGTGCCCTCCTCACTCATGGTAACAAGGCATGGTAAGGAATTAATTTCAGTTCCTGGCTCCAGAAATACCAAATGAAACAGTAAAGATAACAAGATTGTCTCTCGCTGTGTGGGTGAACTCAAAAAGATTGCCTCACATTACTTAAATTATTTATGTTTAGAAAAAAAAAATCACACGGTCTTGTATTTGAACAAACATTGTGACTTCAATACTAGATATATTTGTGTGAAGACACTACCTTGAAGTTTTATTGTTGATTTCAGGGATTGAATTAAGTTAAATTTACTTCTCCCCAGATTTGTTTTTCTCAGTGCAGTACCCAGTCTGAGTCTGGATCTATCATCGCCCAGACACATTTGTGTGTCCAGGACAGGAGATGAGTCTCACACTAATTATATTATTGTGCAAAAACACAATAATTACTCCATAATTGTATCAATCATTTCCCATCCATTTGTGGTTTATGATGATTTTTAGAAATGACAATTGAGATGCGCAACTTCCCCTTGGTCCCTTGAAGAACCCACTCTCACTCCTTGTTCACTTTCTGCAGAGCCACAAAAAACAACAACATGTCTAACAGATTTAATGCAGCTTGTAGTCATAAAGGCATGGTCCCATCAGCTGTTTGGAAATACTTTTCCAGAGATGTCAGACCTTCAACAAACCCCTGTCAGTTGCAAAGTTTGTTTAAAGGCGGTATGAACTGAAGACTACGGTGGCCAGTAGGTGTCAAGACGAATTTCAAAAGCCACAACTTGAACGAAAACACCACAACAAAACAGAAGTACAGCCTCAACATAAGAGGACAACTTTAGCAGTTTTCTACCAGACAGTTATCCCGACAGACAGAAAAGTTACAAAAGTAAAACATTGTTTCCTTTTTTGACTTCAGCTATAGCTATAATGCTAATGTTATTATAGCATGACTGATCCATAAAGCTAAAAGCTAAAATCTCTCAACAGTTTAGGAATTCTTTGTACAAAAGATAGGGTCTAAGTGCAGGAAAGAGGTGACGCGCTCATGTGAGGCTGCATGTGATTCCTCAAGTGTCTGTGCCGTGACACCCCCCAACCCTGACCTTTCCCCATACCACCTGTGCAAGTCTTCCAGTTTTTAGTGTTTCAATGGTCCATTTTATGTTGCATATGTGCCGAGGTAGATTTTTCCTAATCCCAAACTGTACCTCTATACAGGAGCCTAGTATGTTTTTTTTTCCCCCCTCCTCCTCTCCTTTGTTTATCCCTTTTCTCATCTAAGAAAATGGGGCACTGTACACACTGGCGACTTTCTTTGTCTCTTGGACAGGACGAAACTGAAATGTAATTTTGTTGCTCTGAAACATGTGCAATGACAAATAAAGCATCTCGACATGTCTTGATATGGAAATGCAGAACAACTATGACAGCAACTAGAGTGGTAAACATCACCAACCTGTTCACCAAATTTTTAACTCCATCATTGATTTCATCACGACAGAAAAAGTTAGACAGTCGGTCAGAAAATGTAACATTAATTCATCTGGGTGCATTTCCACAGTTAGTGCACTTGTTCTCCAGTGAACATTTTAGTACAGTTATTGTTACAGATGGTCTCTCCACCTCCCATGTTAGTGTATGTGAGGTGAGATTCTGATATGCGGATAGCTTTGGTATGAAGATATAAAAGTAACATTATCTACCTCATGCCTTCTGTTGATTTGTTCTGATAGTTGCAGTGGAGTTGCGGCGTGCCCAGCATCGCTTCAGTGAAGACGGCAAGAAAACCCAGAGACTCCACGAAGAGTGCTGAGTCCAGGAGGAGGTAGGTGATGTAGGCTGCCACCAGCGTGAAGGCCAGCACGCACTGAAGGTAGTCCACGAAGTGACTCCACGACCAGAAGTGGTTCCAGTCAAAGTCTGGAGGAGAAAACACAAATGAGTTCACAGAAATGAACATTTTCAGAGGAACTGAAAGAAGAAAAGATCTCAACCAGAGAGAGAAAACTGAAAATGGGAGTGATGTGTTAGGTAGAGCAGTAATAAAACAGAAGCAGACACGTCTAAACTTAATCCTGTATGAGACAAAAGAGTACCATGTTCCATCACAGGGGAAAACTTTTATTACAAAGTGCTCAATCTTTTTAAAAAATAATTAGAAAAGTTGGAGCTATCTGGTGGAGCGGATGTCTTTGCATTTAATGTTTCCATTTGAATGTCATAAATAGTCACACAACTCTGCGCTCTTAGTATTTGCAATCATCCCCTAGCTCCTTTAAAGACGTATTTTCCATCAGTGCAGAAAATCCTCATCCCTTCATTTTCTCCAGCCTGCATCGAGCCAGTGGAAGGATTTAGAAAAGATATTAATGTGAATTTTTTTAAACTTCCTTCACACCCGAGCTGTGAATATTCGCATGACTCCCACAATCCCTCTTTCATATTCAGATTATGTCACTGCCATCTCAGATGCACATGATTTTGGAGTTCTTTGCTGTTGGGATGTTTGGGAAAACAGACTCTGTTAACTTCTTATGAGAGGACGCTGTGTTTGAATAAAATGAGGGTGGTAATCCCTGAGGGAGAGTGCAGTCAGCACAGATTATGTGATTTTCTACACAGTGGTGCTGGGCTTGTTGGAGATCCGAGTGCAGCAGAAGGATTTTAAACCTATTTTCTACCACCTCTCTGTGCCCCAAACAGAAAATAAGATGAAGATTCAGAGCACAACAGCCTCAGGTTCCTGTAAGAGGCCACACAGCCGGCACTAATCACACTACACCACACTATAATAATAATTGATCGCCTCAGGTGCTACTTTAACCACAGCTGGTGAGAAATCAGGAGCATTAAGCACCAAGAGACGTCTTCTCCATTTCTCCAGCATGTTCGGCTTCTCTCCAGTATGGTTGCCGAGGAAAAGATCACACATTTAGCTGCTGGTTAAACGTCTGAGCAGAGGACATTGAAAGATTTTATCATGAAAATCTAATCAGGGCTGAGAGCAAAAGATGTTTCTGTGCCGCTGTATCTGAAATGGAATTTCAACTAGGCTCAAATGCAATAAAGCCGACTCCTTTAATCACGGTTAAATAATACTCTATCTAAGAGGCACATCTGAGCGCTGAGAGGAGGCTCACGAGACAGGCCTGCAGAGGCCTCCAGAGGAAGGAAGGCCTCATATGAGGATTAGAGCAACAACAAAAAGAAAGATCTGTTATAGAAAAGCTTCTACTGAGAATGATAATTGAGAGGAGCTGGATTATTTTCTTTTTCAATTGTTAAAGAGGGGTATTGTGCTTTTTCTGTCTCCATCCTGTCCCTCTGGTTCCCTTGTAGTATCACTCAATGATCTACAGCTAAATAAAAAGAATCACAATTTTTCTCTCCCTAGTGTTTTAGAAACCCCTTATTTCAGCCTCTGTCTGTGACGTTTCCTCTCACCTGATACTGGTTCAAGACTTGTTAGAGCTCAATATGTAAAAATGACCAGAGTTTTAAAAGGAACCCCGACTGTGAGGACTAATAGGCATGAATATACTTAAATGTTTGTCTCAAACCAGAATTTGTTGTTAAAAGACATAACAAATTGTTTTTTCTTTAAAAAAAATACAGTTTAAAACACAGTTTCTATCCTTCGGGTGCAGCCATTGTTTTACTGCCGCAATGCATTCTGGGTTGATGACGTAGATTGGTTGCTTGGTGCTGAGCATCTGGATTTGGCCGTTTACTCACTACTCGTCGCCGTAAGTCACTAGGTTTGAGGAGGGAAAAAAACATAATAATGCCACATGTGGCTGCTTTTGGGTGCACTTTTCAGTCCAAAGGAAACAAGGAGACTGATGTTAGGCTTCCCAAAAGACAAGAAAAGAAGGAAGTTGTGGGAAATGGCTTGTGGCCGTAAACAACTTCCGATGGACCCGCGGCTATGTTCTGGCCACTTCTCCCCAGAAGCATTTGCTGCATTTAGCCGGCCCATGCTGATGAAAGAGCTGACAGGTGTGGGTCATTATAAACTGAAACTAAAGCCAAATGCTGTGCCGACTATTTTCCAACACAAACCCACAAAACTTCCTCTGGAAACCACTGAAGTCCGCTCCAGGACTTATATGATCCTGTATGAGATGGAGCCCGGTGCAACCATATGACGTCACTACCCAGACGGTACTGCGGCGTAAACAACAATGGCGGCCTACAGGTGAAAATATTTTTTCAAATTTTATACAAACTAAGATATTTTGAGAGATTTTATTATGGTTCTTATGTAGCTGGTAAAAACACTGATCATTTAGGAAAATGACGTTCTGGTAGCCAGGGTTCCTTTTAACACTTGGGGTTGAAAGATAAATCATTAACTTATTGGTATCTATAATGACCATTGAAGATACTGATACTGCAAAATCAATATCAAAGACATTAACAATAGAGATTTTTCCTGCTCAACCTGCATGTATAGCTCATGAAGTCGCCTGATTGATGGTGACTTTGGGTTAATGTTGATGTCTGAAAGTGAGTTCTAATCAATAAACCACACTTTCCACATCCTGTTGTGTTATGATGTTTTTATTTTAATGAATACTTAGTTTTCACTTAACTCATCGTCATATCCTATCCAAATCAAGATATCTAGTATTGATATCCAAACAGGAAATGTTGTCAATATCATTCTGCCCTAATGACAATGATCTAAAATGTGATTAAAAAGATTAAAGCATGATAAGCTGAAAAGCCCACGTCTTTTGTGCCTGCTGGGGCTGTCGCTTGTGACATATACAGTGTATCACAAGAGTGAGTACACCCCTCACATTTCTGCAGATATTTAACACTGACAAAATGACACTTTGACACAATGAAAAGTCGTCCGTGTGCAGCTTATATAACATGGTAAATTTGATTTCCCCTCAAAATAACTCAAAATATAGCCATTAATAGCTAAACCCCTGGCAATAAAATGCACTCAGGCTGTGACACTAAACATGGGTGTCATTTTGGTCTAGACCCAACATTATACGTAAGAGTTATTCAGGTTTGTATTTTGGCAAAAAAAACAAAAAAAAAAAAGAAAATCGTCAACTCTGGATGGTATTTGCAGCCACGCCTTTTAAGTAACAAAAATCTTTTCACACCTTTTCATCATCAATGTGTCTTGTATACATATATCCAATTTGGAGATAACCTGAAAAATCTGTGCGACTGTTTTGTTCAAGTATATACCATGTAAATTGTTAAAATCTAACATTTAACTCAAAGTTTTGAACGTTCTGTTCGGAAAATGGTTGAAAGAGATTTTTTGTAGGTCTAGGCATGATAGTTACACACAAGAAATTTCACACCTGTGGATGGAAGAAGCTGGGAGGTGGGGGTGCAGCTTTTAGTCAGTATAGAGGGTGTTTGTTTTATTATTAAGTACAGACTAGAAGAAGAAACCAAAGGGTCATTGCCGACCCTTGTTGGGCTTGGGTGTTAAAAATGTAATAAACCCAAACTAGCCAATTATGTAACAGATGTTGAGCCCAAAATGTAATTACATATTTACCCAATATGAAAGAACTTTGTACAACACATAACATGTCAGAAATGTTACAAATGTAACAACTTGTTTCATTTTGGGTCAATTATTACATTTTGGGTTTTACGACTTTGTTTTTCAAGTTTCAGGTTGTTACTAAATTTTGGGTCATTCTTCCATTTCGGGCTCTAACAGGCCTTATCGCTCCACAAACCCCCTCCCTCCTGCCTGGTCAGCTCGCTGGAGGCCTGTCGTGAGCAGAGTTATGGGCAGACCTTGGTGTTTAAGGCCACCGCAACGTGTCATGAACAATGACTGTATATAGAATGGACAGCGTGCTTCCGCCTGTCACCGTTCTACGTTTTTGAAGCCAGAAAACCCCGTTTCTCTAGCCGCCATTGTGCAGCCAGAGTCTGTGCAGTAGAGAATTTCCGGTGGAGCCAAGTAAAAAAGAGAAATAAAAATATTTATTTCTTCTTCTTCAGAAGGTTTAGTCTCCTTTTGGCTCTCTTTCCCGAAGTTTCTTATATCCCCGGTAAAAACTACTCACGAACGGCAGCTGTCAACTATCGTAAAACAAAACTTATATCAGAAGAAAAAACACCTGAACACCATGCAGCCAGATGACACCGTCATACTACCTTAGCGTAAAGATGAGAGAAATGTTTCTACGAGGTATCGTAATTTTTTAAAGTTTTCCCGGCTCATATCTGGAATACATGGGGAGGCGGGGCTTATGACCTATACTGCAGCCAGACACCAGGGGGCGGGGTTTGAGCCGATCGTTACATCCACTCATTATACAGTCTATGGTCATGAATCAGTTAGAAGATCCACATGTGATGACCTCATCTTTTCAACAGGTTGAATGAAGACTCAAAGCTACTTTTGGAAGCATTTAAACCAGGGATGTCCAAACTACGGCAAGGGGGCCAATTGTGGCCCGCCGTGTATTTTCAAGCGGCCCCCAGCTCTCATCTAACAATGTGTTAGTTTTGTCACTGAAATGATTCATGTTCTAATTGTTTACATTTACAGTTTCTGTCAAGTGCTTCAAATAAATCTTAATATATCCGGTAATGTTTCACAAAGATTTGGACTGTGCATAGGCAGCTTTATCAAACTACAGCTCTGTACAATCTGCAAAAACTCAACAACTTTTACAGCTGACATTTAATTGCATTTGGCATGATGCAAAATGTGTTTCATGAATTATTTAGAATTCGAAAAGCTAAACAAAGCACATAAGAGGACCAAAAAACTGAGTTAAACATGTGAAATGGTCAAAAAAAGACAAAAGTTGAAGCATAAAATGGTTCAGAATGCAGGATCAGAGATACCTGAGGGTTAAAATGTCTTTATTATTGACATATAAACAAACATGATAAAGTCTAGATCCTGATCCTGCCATCAAATTATGACATATTTTTTCCAGGTTTGGTTTTATCTCAAAGGTCTGCAATAACGCACAAGCATGTTGGATGAAACCATTTTTTTCCCCAAGAAACCACTAAAAAGAAATAGTTTCCAGTCCCCAGCCCTTGGTCATTTTCACAGTTTCCAAAACGGCCCTTTTGCTAAAAAGTTTGGGCACCCCTGATTTAAACCAACTCGACATATTCACAGACAGATTCAGGGATTCAGGTTTGAAAATCTGCATGTTCAGAATCATCATCCTCCATTGTTACTTTCTATTCATGATTATAATATGGGAAAGCAGAACACCCCCTCTGATAAGTTAAACAAATACAATAAATGTCATAGAGCAAAAGAAAAAGCCCTTTGTCAACAGAGAGGTTTTCGGCAGTAATACCTCACAGCTGTGTAGGACGCAACACAAAACAGCGTTTAACAAAAGCTAGGGGAACAGCTCTTGAACATATAACAAGGCATGTGTTTTTGTGCTGAGTATAATCAACCCTGAGAACGTCCTATGAGAGCTCTTACTGTAAAGCAGTGTTTACTCTGTAGGTGTAGCGGTTGCAACTGTCTGCTGTGGCTTTGTAGGCCTGCTGGCAGCAGAGAGAGAACTGTGAATCTGGGCCAAGTAGCACCAGGCTGGTGCTGCTTGATAACAGCCAAACACAGAAGGATGCATTCAGAGACAGCGCAGCAGTATTTGACACCAACCTGGCTGCTGGCATGTGAGGTTTTACACTACACACAAACATATGATGTAAAATTCAGCTCCAGAGGTGATTTGACCTGTTGGGATTGTTTTTTGATAATGGACAAACACTAGCAGCATATTGAAGTGACAGCATCTCTTCATTTCCATCCATAGTGAGCTTTGAAGCCAAAGATCACCCCACAGGTGCCACTGAAGCAAAGGGCCATCAACCTGGCTGAACTTCTTTCACACCTGCTACACTGACCAAAGCACACACATAAACTTATTAATAAAAGATCAGAGATCCCTAAAGGTGGCTCCAGTCCACAACAGGACTCATTCATGTGCTGGTTTAAAGCAGACACTTCTAGCTTTAGACAGCTCAGTTACTCTTGTGGAAGAGTTTGCAGCATTTTCTCCCTCTGATGCAACTTCCCTCCGCTCATCTGGTACAAGGCAACAATGCAAAATCCCTATTTGAGTAACAAAGCTGTCAATCAGGATATCACACCCTCTCTTCTTTAAATGATCAAACCTGCTGCGTTCATCACCACCACTCATGGGTAACAATATTTGTAGAGGCCACTAACCCAAAGTGCCTCTCACCTACTCCTGCTGTTTCTAGAATTGATGGAGAAGATCCAGGATGAAAATATCCGTGTTGAGCAGCCTGTTAAACAAGTATGCTGACAGGTGCTAATGTTTTACTCATTGTTTATCAGTATGATTCTAACTGAAGCTGACATTCAACCCCATAATTTACCAACATGATGCAAAAAGGAGCAAACACTTGGGTGATATTAGTTGTCCATGTGAAGCTACTAGAAGCTAACAGTTTATGTGGCATTATTTGCCAATATGATACAAACAGAAGCTAAGATTTTTTTGGTCAACTATGTGGTGCCAAAAGAGGCTAACAATTTTGGTAACATTGTTTGCCATATGGTGCTTTTCCACTATGCAATTCCAGCCCTGCTCGGCTCGGCTCTACTCGGTTTGGTTATCTTTTCCTCTAGCCCGACTACAGACTCACGGTGGGCGTGGATCTTATAACAGCTGCGCTAAAGTGCTGCGCAGAAGTGCGTGCATGTTCATCTATAACGCGACACAAACAAAATTCTGTACTAACATTTGTACCACCGTGGTCTTTAAAGGAAAAAAAAAAGCTTTCAAAAGATTTCATTAAAGTAATACAGCGGCTCAATGTCGGGCGTCATGACAACGGAGGTAAACAACAGCCTTGTGCTGCTGCACGCGGAGGAAAACGAAGGAGCTGCTTCCTGACATCAACTCTTCCCTGGATCCAGTGAGATCACTTTAATTTTTGATTTTTGGGCCTGGTATACCAGAGATTTTTTGTTGATCAATCATTCTTCTTTGAACTGGTTTTCCTTTTTGGTTCCCTGTGGATTAATGGACTGATTGGTGCTTAAAGACTCTCGTGGCAGACAGATCGCTCCTGCNAAAAGCTTTCAAAAGATTTCATTAAAGTAATACAGCGGCTCAATGTCGGGCGTCATGACAACGGAGGTAAACAACAGCCTTGTGCTGCTGCACGCGGAGGAAAACGAAGGAGCTGCTTCCTGACATCAACTCTTCCCTGGATCCAGTGAGATCACTTTAATTTTTGATTTTTGGGCCTGGTATAGCAGAGATTTTTTGTTGATCAATCATTCTTCTTTGAACTGGTTTTCCTTTTTGGTTCCCTGTGGATTAATGGACTGATTGGTGCTTAAAGACTCTCGTGGCAGACAGATCGCTACTGCACTGACGAACTTTGATTAAGTTTTTAAGACTCTTTAAACCGAACTATCTTTGCTGTTAACTTCTTTTTCGTTTAAAAAGGACTTTAAACTTGTTTAGGAATCATGAAGGAGCATTTTAGGGCTGTATTTTGTCTTCATTCAGTCTGGTTCTGTGCCGTCGGGTTTAGATGTCATTAAAGACCCATCGCTGACTTATTTGTTTGCCTCTTGTAAGTGATTTGTACAGAGTCAGAAGCTTCTGTGAGGACATTCTCTGGCCAATGAGTGACCGGCAGACCGTCGACGTCACGTTTTAGTATCGGCTTTACTCTCTTAGAACCAGGGTAGAGTAGGTACTAAAAACTGGCGTCTGCCGGGTAGTACCGCGCTAATGGAAACGCAACACAAACCGAGTAGAGCCGAGTAGAGTAGGGCCAAGGCGAGTCAGTGGAAAAAGGCCATAACAGAATGCTAACAGATGCCAAAAGTTTTACTCCGTTTTTAAGAATATGCTGCTAGCAGAAGCTAATAATTACGGAAGATCACAAACAATATTTCATACAGAGAATTTAATTTTAGCCACAATGTTGACCAATTAAATGCTAACAGAAGCTAACACGCTGACAAATTTTTCAAACAGTTAAGCCAAATTGTTCATCAATATGGTGCCGACAGAAGCTATTATTTCAGACGTAAACCAACTGATGCTAACAAAGGCTTATGTTTAAGCCAATATTTTTCCCTTCTATTTTGCAAACTTACATCCAGTCACGCTGTTTTCCAATATAATGCTAACAGAAGCTAACAGTTTTAGAGACATTATTAACCTATATGATGCTAATAGAAGCTAAAATTTAGTTAAAGTTTTAACAACATATTGCTAACAGAAGCTAGGATTTTAGCAATATTGTTCACCAACTACGTTACAAATGGAACCTTACTTTTAGACACATTGTCGACCAACATGATGCTCACAGAATAATTTTTACAAACTTTGGTGCAAACAGAAATTTACAAAATTGTTCACTGACATAATGCTATCAAAAGCTAAAGTTTAAGCATTGTCATTTTCCCAACTATGACGCAAGCAGAAACTTACTTTTAGCCACAATTCTAATAAATCTCATGTTTACAGAAACTAAAATGTAAGCCGTATTGATTATGGATATGATGCTAATAGAACCTGACACTTTTAGCCACGCTGTTTATAGATATGATGCCAACCAAAACTAATAGTTTAACACTGTTTACTGATTAATGCTAGCAAAGGCCAATATTTTGGCTATTTATTATCTACTGTGTTGCAAAAAGGAGCTTCCACTCAGTCACATCGTTTACCAAAATGATGCTACTAGACATTGACAGTTTTACGTCACCTTTGAGCCCTTCCTGTCAACACACAAAAGCTAAACTTTCGTGTGATTGATTTGATACGATGTTATCAGTTTGTCTGTGGTGTTGCTCACCTTTGTTAAAGAAACAAGCACCTTACAAAGCCAGAGGATCAGTAAGACAGCTTGGTATTGAAGTTAAATAACACTACAAAAAAACACTGTAACATAATAAAAACATATCTTTTCTAATTAAAACCAGAGTTTTTGAGATAATGTAGGTCATGTTCGTTCCACTTGTCATCTGTTTGGGGAAGGTTTCTGCTCAATGTGGCTCCTGAAAGAGTCTGAGAGATGGAGCCAGAGCCTCAACAAAGAAGACGCTCCCTTTCTTTCCAACATTGTAGTTTTGCTTTCTTTTTAATTATTTGTACAGCTCTCATCTCAGCCTCATGTTTTACTAATTATACTCCCTCATGTCTGTGCTGTGCTGTAACCATGTCTAATCCTGCATGAACACACTTCAAAGGCACATTTCAGATCAGAGAATGTAAAGATAATGTCTCTTTTGCATGTCAGTTAGTTGCTTCATCCTGACCACTAAAGAATGGATATCTTACTCTACCAAAGCCGTATACACTGTCTCCTGCTGTGCCACTCGAGCACCCTGGGGCCCTCTCCTCCTCCTCTCTAATCCCTGAGCTGTGAGGCAGCCGTGGCAGCATTGTGTGGGAACAGACTGGAGCTGGGTACAGCAGACCGCCTGTGGTGGCCGAGGATGCACAGAGTTCTGGTACAGGAGTAGGAAGACTCTGGTTGGAGTCTGTGGTTTTGATTTCTGTTTACTGACTGTTCCTGTCAGCTTTAGTTAGGACAGCTGAACACAGTGGTTTGCTGTCACTCAAAAACATGCAGTTGGAGGCGAGGGTACAGGAAATCAGCCTGAAAATAGAGGTAAGAATTTCAACACAATTATTTTTTTGCAAGGCACAATGACTGATTTGCTTCTGCTGCAGGCCAGAGCATGGCAACCTTTGTTCATCGCACTGGCTCCACCATTATAAGATCGGAGCAGAAAGCGTGGCCTCCACCGGCCCTCAGGGACAGGATAACTGCTCCGACTGGATGAAGTGATTTATTCTAAGCTGACAAACCCAGTGAAGGTACAGGTACAGACCCCCCGTGGGAGCAGCATGAGCAATGAGCTGCTGCCCCACATTAGAGAGTCTTTTGTATTGTGATGTGGCCGTGTAACATAATTACTGTGAAGATCTCTGTGGCTCAGGATGACTCAATCATAGTGACAGTATGAAAAAGACTGCAGATTCAACCATGATCTGGTGCACAAAAGAGTACAGAGGTCAAGTTTGCATTATTGGTGTCATTTTATCTAAATTTATACTTGTGTGCATAAAATTAATACCCTGATAGAATTTGTGATTTCTTGCAGAATAAAAAGAAGAATCTGGAGTGGCCATCTCAGTCTCCTGACCACTAACAGTTTTCTAGCTTGTAGCACAGGGTGTCAGGAAGTCCTGATGCCGTTATCTTGTTATTAAAAACTTTAAGACCTACTTTTTGGATATGTGTTTCACTGTGGTTTTTCTTCTTGGTGAGCAGGTAAAACCCAAGTACAACACACCAAGGATTGAAAACACGGAATGCAAAGTTGTTTTTTCCCCTCTCTCTAAAAGCAAAGTCTTTTTTCTGATCTACAGCTGTAACATAAATCTCTAATGTTAAGATTACACTGAGCTGAGAGTGAGTGAAGAGCTGCAGCCTCTCAGGAACAAACACACACTGAAGCCTGGAGTTGAAAATCACACACACTCTAAAGCTTGCATACAGACTTTCTAATCTTAGAGCAGAGCCTGTTTGATGGCTTGCCTGCTGACACATTTGCATTTATATGCTGCCGGAGATTTCTTTAAACACAGTAAAGGTGTCTTTCCCAGGTCTCCCAAAAACACTATTTTGATCCAGACAGACATTCAGACGGAGGAACCGTCTCGACTAACCTTTCATCCTACCTTTGCCTCTCAACCTTTTAACCTCCACTAATATTTTGGATCCTGTCAGAGCTGGATGATCTGATCTTTTAATCTCCTTATTGCTGCAGGCAGTCTTCCTTATAAAACCCACTCAGAAAAACTCAGACTACACAGGCTGCAACAAAAGTACAGACTGTGCAGCTCGAAGAGGAAACTTTTGTGATTATGTTCCTGACACCAATGGCGCCCTCAGTTAGGAAAGTTTATCTCAGACACTAAATTGTACATTGTCGAGTTCACAGCCTGTCGTATCTTTTATAACACAGTCTCATGCGGGCACAGTAGGAAGTTGAGTCAAATGTCAGCCACCCTATGTTTTTCTTTCTCAGAACAAAGCTCCAGCTGTTTGATGGACACGGCTGGTGTGATAATGACGCTGAGAATAAGTGTGTGCTATTATGAAGGCTTCCAGGAGCAGAAAGGGAACAAAAAGGGAACAATCAGAGAAAGTTACAGGTTGACAGTTTGTCCTACAGGCTGAACACTCAGGTGAATCACAGGAGAACGAGACAGAAGAAGCTTTTTTCCTTACATTTGCATACCTTCAACTCTACTAGACAATTACACATTATATGTAGAAGACAGGACATTGACCAATGCCACTGCACATCCAGCACTGATACTCTGAGAATGTTATTCAAGGGTCCTTCCTACAGGCTACAAACAAACTCAAATGTATTCATAAATCATAAACTGTGATTTGTGTCCTTGACTCCATACCTGTCTGTGCCGTTTGATTCTTGTCTCAAAGAAAAATAGTTTCTGTGACTCATGAGAACAACTCATTCACCCTATTTGATAATTCAGCTTTTCTCTTAAATGGAAATACTTGCAGGTTTTTGTAAGATTGATCAACTTTCAATATAGCTTGTGTCCATAAAACAGTATTTGTGTCCATAAATCTGGATTTGTTTCTGTCAATCTGTATTGAAATCTGAATTTAAGTCTGGATTTGAGTCTGTGAATTTGGAAATGGATCTTTGAATCCTGATTTCTGCCTGAAAATCTGGATTTGTACTCTTAATCTTGATTTGTCTCTATAAATCAGGGTTTGTGTTAATCAGAATAGTGCATGCTGAATTTGATCTGAATCCACAAACTGTGAATTATATCTGTAAACCAAGAGTTCTGTTACTCTGAATTAGTGTCTTAACATCTGGATTTGTGTCTGGATCATTGACGTATTTGGCCATTTTTTAAAATACCAAAAATAAGGACATATATTGGGCCATTGTTCAAACATTTGGAATGTACTGTACGCATTCATTTATGCAAAAAAATAAAAATTAAGAAAAATACGGTAAGAGATTATTAGATTTCTGAGGTTGAATTTAAAGGACAGCCTTGGAAAAAAAAGTCTTTGGGGTGACCGTAATTTATCCCAAATGAATATATTTCTTTAACATTACTTACAGTGCAACAAGTATCAGTCATTAAATAAACAGTTTAAGAAGAACAGGCTTATAGATTTGCATATAAAACTTATTATTTACAGTTTTGGGGCTGTTGACCCACATGATTCTGAAAGTGTCTTGTACATGAAAGTAGTTAAAAAATAAGTTTATTTATAAATATGAGAAAGACTTAATAACTTTGTGGTGTTTCCTTTGGTTCCTCAGATGTGTCTGGTTGATGAAATACTCTGTTTTTGAACTGGTTTCAAATTTAAAGCCCTGAAATTGTGTTTTCTTGATGGTTGTTGCAGATGATATTTCATACAATGAACATATTCAGAGAACATTTGTTTGTATACTATGATGGAAATATAAGTGCAAATGCTTCATAATTTTGTCAGTGAATGCAAAACATGTTAGAAATTCTGCCACACAGGGCAATGGATGTATTCAAATTGGTTTAAAGTGGTTTTTAAGAAAAATGACCAATAACTAAAATGTTTGAAGAAATGTAAATGAGGAAGATATAAGGCGCACTTATTGTCTTTTTTATGTAGTCCAAGTTATTCCTCAACAGAAAGATTCAGTTGGACTGAAGAAGTCGGTGTCCTGTAGTTGACCAGTCTGTAAATCTGGATTTGTATTTATTTATCTTGACATTAACCAAGAAGTTTGAGACTGTGAATCTGCAATTTTAGTAAAACAGTTCTCACTGATTCATGTCCACCACCTGAATTTTCATTTGTTAATTTGGATTTTTGTAAAATAAAATTTGTTAATCAAGAATTTTGTCCATAAATATGAATGTATATCTGTAAACTTAATTTTTGTGCAAAAATCTGGATTTCTGTCTTTTATCTGGTTTTCTGTAAATCAGTTTATGTGCTTGTTGAATATGATTTGAAGCCACACATCTGGATTTTTGTATTCAATCTTGTTTTGTGTCTGCTAATCTAGATATTAGCACATTAATCATGATTTGTATCTTTAACCTCCATTTGTGTCAGAAAGTCTGGATTTGTGTCTGTATGTGTAGATGTGCGTAAATCAGGATTTGTGCTGATTTTATTTCTTGATCTGAATCAAAAAGATGTATTTGTATCTGTAAATCTTTATTTGTGTCAGAGGGGAGGATGCTGTCAAAGCTCAGAAGCATCTTGGGTAACATCCAACATGGACTCTACAGGGCACTGGTCAGACTCAGGAGCACTTACACTGAAAGACTGATCCCCCACAATGCACCACTGAACCACACAAGAGGTCACCAGACTTTATAACGCCTCTCTTTAAAAAACACTAAATTTCACCCCTGGATTAACAAAGTATTGCTGATTTTTCTCAGATAGTGTGGATTTGAGTCTGTGAATCTGGGTTTGAGTCAATAAAAATGAGTTTGTCTCTTGTGAACAGAGTGTATCAGTCTGTATCTGTAGCTGGACCTCTGTACCATAACTTATAAACCTCATAAACCCATAACTTATCAACGTTTTGTTTCGTGGCACAGCAAGTGAATGTTATAAAAAAAATTACAAATGCAGATTCTGCTGAATGAGTCACAATTCACAGATATAAATCCAGACTGACAGAGAGAAATCATGCTGTAGGAGAACAGCAGGAAAGAACAGGCTCAAATGAAATCATGTATATATTTCCATTAATAATATCAAATTGATGCACAAAATATGAGAAGTTAATTAGTGGCAGAGATAAGGACACAGAATCCGACGACACAAATTATGTTTCACTGATATAGAGTTACACATAAAAATCTATTTATGAATACTCTCACTTCATTGTCTCTCACTATGATTTTCATGCCACTTACAATCCAGACAACAACAACAACAACAACAACACCTGATAATTTCATCAACAGACCAATCAACAAACTTTCCTGTCAGCTTCAGTGTTACAGCAGAGCTGACTGATCAATGACTCTGGCTGTGATCCACATGTGGTCACAAACAGCTGAGGCACAGTCAGAGGCAGGCACACACACACACAGACACACACAGACACAGACAGAGGAGTGTAAGAACAGTGTCACTGTGATGATGAAGATAACTGCTTCATCATTTCTCAGACTGATTGTTAACATCCTAACACTGAGCCACCTCGTGTCCCAGGAGGAGAATTTATGATGGATTATAAACTGACAGAGCAAAGAGTCAGAGCCTCATGAGACAAACACTGCTGCTCTTCTGCCATCTAGTGGCAATACCAGACATTTACTGTTACTATGCCCTGGTACCACAACTCTGTTTAGCAGTGAGCAGCTTGTTTTAAAAATGCATGAATTAGCATTAAGATTTATCATTTAAGACATTCAGACTATTTAGAGTGCAAACTACACACAGTGTATCTCTAAAAAAGTTACATATCTGAAATCAATGTTATTAATACTATTAAATGTCCAACTGGCTCTCTACCCCTCATTGACTAGTTGAACAACTGGTGAATAAAAAACTCACCAAAGGGAAAATCTGCTCATATTTGGCCCGTGATGGGGGTTGATGGGATTCTGCATTATTCTTTTTTTCAGTCTATTGTATGATTTCTTTGCCTAGTTATTTCATATTTTATTTGAAAAAGAGCCAAAATAAAACCCTGATCTGTCCATGCTACGATTGAGACATGGTTTAAAAGCTCTGCAAGTCCTTAAAGACAGAAAATTGACTAAAGTTGTTAATTTTTTCTTCCTTAACATGTGGAGCCAATACCTCAACAATGTGCAAGAATTGAACTGACATTTTTGTGAACCTTACGCCCTTCAATCCACCGTACCCTCTGTGAAATTTTCCCGCACTGATATTGTAAACTTACCAAGAGGACATGGAGAAAAAAAAAAAGATAATCTCAATATTTTTTCATCACTGGTGTTCCAGTGTAAAGAGTGACCCTGTTAACTGGTGACTCTTAGCGACCATTTCTGACAAGTTCAGCTGAGAGTCACCAGTTAAAATGGTCACCTTTAGCTCCAGAACACCAGTAGCTCTGTAACAGTCGGAACTTGATAGAAGTTGTCTCCTTTTTATGAAATTGTATCTGTGAATTATCCAAAAAACAACCAGATATTTCTATGTCACTTACAGTTTAAATGTGATGTTTGGAAAAAAAAACAAAAACCAATCTCCTCTGAATTAACAAAGCGTCATGTTGCTTCCATTGCCAAAATACTACGTGCGAATGATGAAACCTCTGAGAAAACATTTGCAAGAGCATTTTGTGGTAGTTTTGTGAGGTTAAATAAAGTTTTTTGAATTTTGAAATTCACTTAAAATTAAGTCTTTATCTGCATCAGAGAAAATAAAATGTAAAATTGTGCACTCATGCTGGCTACTCTGTATTTTAAATGCAGTATCACGAACACTGACAAAAAAAACTAATTCAAGAAGAAAAAAAGTATCTGAGGTCCCCAGAAATGTGTGATGTCAAAATGGAGTCACAGCCCAAAAAGGTTGAAAACCACAGCCTTAGGGGTTCAGTATAAATTAGAACCAAAAACACACAATGATGGATGTTAATGTGGAATTGTTGGTGTGAGGTTTTTACTTTTTAATCTCTTCTATATATCAACCAACTTAGTACCAAATTGATTCCAAAATAAGTTGTGTCACTTGTGCTGAACGTTGGTTAAAAACAGATTTTGATGGAGTGTAAATTGGTGCATCTGTTGGATGGTTTGCCAGCTAACGTTTACAGTCTGAAGTGTTCGCTTTTTTGAGCTCTGAATGTTCAACAGCTCACCCAAAAATACAAAAAAAAAAAAGATACAGATCATCAGCCTCCTACACTGGACTCTGAATCCTAAAATAGACCCTCATGCTCCAAAGTGAAAGACACAGCTGTGGATAGTCACCTGTTTTATAGCAGCCTCTTGTATCACAAACCCCATGGAAGCACTAATGCACAAAAATGTCTGTGAGGTAATGGGACTCTGGCTCAGTAATACCTTTTCTTTTTCCTCTGCTGTCTAAGAATAGTGTAGTCAGACTAAAACCACTCCAGATCTGTTGATGTTGAATCAAAGGAAATGATGAACTCTGTGTGGTGACGATCTACAGCGACTCTTTCTTGACTTCTCAATCCTTTAAATCGTTGGCTTCAGAGTCTTAATGTTCAGGGCTTATAAGGTTCTTTGTTTTTCTTATTTACACTGTTAACTTAGCTGATTAATTTTGTGTCAACATGTTCCACTGTTCCTCTCCTGTGACTTGTCACCTGGTGTCACCTGATTTTGCTCACCTGTCCCAACACTTTGTAAACATTGTTTTCATATGTGCAAATAAAAGTGTTATCACAATGAACCACTGATAAATGGGTCACACCCAGTCAGCAGGTGGCACCTGACAAAACACTGGGCTGAAACTGAATAGTAATGTTATAGACTCAACTATATAAAAACTATGTACATGTATGCAACGACATATGTAATAAACAGGTGTGGTCAAACATTTTTCAAAGGAGGCAACATTTGCTTTTATTAAACAAGTAGCTCTCATGCTCAGTTTTATACTTTCACACTGCAGGCCTTTAAGACCCTCATTCACAACAACCACGAAAGAGTTCACGCTGTCATTGATGTTAAAGGGGCAATACACGATATTAAAAACTGAAGTATGTAAACTTTTAATCAGGGTCACTTTGGTACTTTCTGTTGTCATTGTGATTTAAAAGGAGGAAAGTTGTTTGTTAATGAATGTCTTCACCCAACCACTAACCATAAGTGAAAGAATAGTTTTGTGTGACCATTCATATTCTCTGAAAAATGGCCAAAAAATAGGACTGAACAATTTGCAAAAAAAAAGATCTAATTGCGATTTTTCTGACGGATACAGCGATTTCAATTGGATTCATGATTTTCTTTGAATCATGCTTTAGTGAAGTTTTCACAACGTACAGTTACATGCACAAACTTGACAAAACTCCATCAAACCATTGAAACATCAAAAGCTTTTACTCTAATTCAAGGATGAAAATAAAAAGGTAAGAATTGTTTCAAACTCACAAATAAAAATTCAATGTTTTAACATAAAAAGTGAAAATTTTGAGAAATAAAGACAAAATTCTGAGACAAAAGTCAAGATTTTAAGATGAAACTTCTTAAGTTTCAGAAATCAGTTTAACATTATGTAAA
The DNA here is from genome assembly GCA_008086565.1 of Thalassoma bifasciatum. NCBI lineage: Eukaryota > Metazoa > Chordata > Actinopteri > Labriformes > Labridae > Thalassoma > Thalassoma bifasciatum. The sequence continues at coordinate 39,924 of RPOG01003633.1, read as the reverse complement.
AAAAAAAAAAGACAAACTTTCTCATTTAAGGTCAAAATTTTAAGATGACAAAAGTCTAAGAACAAAAGTCTATGTTCTGAAATAAAGGCAGTTTTTGAAATAAAAAGTTGAAATTTGAGAAACAGAAAGTCAAAATTCCAAGATTTAAGTTGAAATGATGAGAAATAAATACAGAGGCAAAAAAATAATAAATAAAAAGAAGATTTTTCGATAAGTTAATGAATTTTGACTCTTCTCAAAACCTAAAACCCAATCTTGCTTTTTCTGAACCCGTCTTTTTAAACTGTATTTGTAGTTATAAAAACTGAACGAACAAAAGAGCTATCTTTGACGTTTAACTTTTAAAAATGATGAAGCGCAAAATATCCTTAATTGTGTCAAGTTAAATAAAATAAAATCAACAACAATCCCAAGGAAAAAAATGATTTTTCCCAACAGTCTCACACTCAAGACAGGTGTGTGTGAAACAGCTGACAACAGATCCTGGGTCAGTCAGGAGCAGGAAAAAAATTGCGGCTTTAGCGATCACATGATCATGGTGTCTGAAATTGCGATTTTGATCAAAAATGGATAAATCCCGTTAATGAATACCTACAATTCAGTGTCTATGGAAGTTAGAGTATGACATGAGATCAATTAAAAAGGAGATTTAGAACAGAAATATCAGGCCTTGGGAAAGTTTTGTTATTTTCTGATCATTTTTCAAGTTTTCTCCCATTTTTGCTGCTTTTTGCTACCTTATGACAATTTTTCAATTTCTTCCAATTTTCTTGCCGATTTCAGCAGCTTTATATCCATTTTAGTCACTTTCACTCTTTTTTTTGCCACTTTTGTTTCACTTTTGCTACTTACTGACTATTTATGAAGTTTTCTCCCAGCATTCTTGCTATTTTTTTTTCTGCTGTATGACCGTTGTTCACCTTAAACTTTTTCATCGCCTTTTTTTTCTTTGTTTTGTTTTGTTTTGCCATATTTTACCATTCATGTTGTTTCTCCTGTAAAGGTAGCTTTCAACAGTTTCTCACTTTGGTTGAGCAGGGTTGAGAAACTGGTGAAGAGAATAAAATAACTAATGCAACAACTTTTTTCTGGTATTCTGACATATTTCAGTTAAAAGAAATGTTGCACCGTTGTCAATCACAATATGGCAACAGGCCATTTTAGGATGAATTCTAATTTGTGATTAATTGCCCAGCCCGACCAAGAAACCATAAATCATTAATTCTGCCGGAGTATGTAAACTTATGAGCACAAGTATTTCCAAGAACTTTTTTCAGTTGTTTTGTATTTTATTTATCTTTTTTGATTTGACACAATTGAGGATATTTTGCACCACATTATTTTTAAAGGTGAAGAGTCAAAGATAGCTCTTTTTGTTCTTCAGTTGTTATAACTAAAAATATGATTTAAAAAATACAGTTTAGACATTGAAAGAATTGTTTTTTAAGTTCAGACTCAGTGGCGGTGTTAGACTAAGGGTTTTAGGAAAGTCAGAATTTAGACAATTCATCTCGAAAACGTCCTTTTTTCCTTAAAATTTTGCCTTTTATTTACTCATCTTCTCTTTATTTCTCAAAACTTCCACTTAAATCTTAGTATTTAAACTTTTTTATCAAAATTTTTAACTTTTTATCTCAAAAATTGCATTTTTTATGTGAGACTTTTGTCTCTATCTTTGAATTTTGATCTTCCATGTTAAAGTTTAGTCTCTTTGCACATATTGTTAATTGATTTCTTGAAATTTGGAATTTTTTCATCTCAAAATATTGACTTTCTTTGACTCAGAATTTTCTCTTTTTTCTCAAAACTTTCACTTTTTATCTAAAAATATTGACGTTTTATCTAACAGTTAAAAACAATTCTTACCTTCAGTTTCAATCTTGCATTAGTGCTAAAGCTTTTGATGTTTCAGTGGTATGATGTAATTTTCTGTCAGGTTTGTAAATGTTACTGTACATTGTGAAATCTTCACTGCCCGAAATTTATCTGCCCGAAAAATCACAATTTGATTGTTCACTCAGTGCCATCAGTCAGCCATCAAAGAGAAGATGTGTCATGTTAACTTTAAACAGGGATTAAATTGGCATGCAGCATGTGAGCACACAAAAATACATATAAAACCACAAAGTAGCTTTGAGATCTGTGAGTTTCATGAAATCATTCAGAGTTACACAACAGAAGCAGGAAGATGGAACAAGAAAAAATCAACTAGTCACTTCAAAAGTTGCTATGAGTGGGTGAGTTAATGTTAGTCAAAGATAAACTACCAGATGATTTAAGTCAGTTTAAAGTTAAACACTACAGAATTTTTCTTTAACAGACAGTATTAATGATGTGAAACATGCAAATACAGCCACATGTTTTTGCATTTTTTGAATCATTCTTACCCAGCACACTTTTTTGAGAGTGTTCAGAGCAAAAAAGACTCAATGGTGATGACAGAAGTGGGCGGTAAACATGTGTCATGGATCAACATGCAGGACTACATGCAGTGAGTGAAATGAACACATGCTTCATCCAAACATGTGGGAGGACGTGTTAGTCATCAGAGCCACGCTGGGAGACAACATGCACCAGACAGACACAGATGAAGTGGTAAATGTTCTACAGCTGATGCTTCATGGCAGACACAGTCAGATCTGTACATACCCAGAAAGATCCTCTTAGGGATTCTGATCTCCTCCTCCTTACTGTCTGTGGCTACAGACAAGAAGTCAACATAAAGTCAAAAAAAAAAAAAAAAAAAAAAAAAAAAAAAAAAAAAAAAAAAAAAAAAAAAACAGGGACAGGAAGAGAAAGAAGAGAAGCTTGGTTTTCTTTGTTTTCTCAGACAAAACCAGAGATGACTTCTTCTTGTGTCAGGTTACTGAGATTCAGCACCACTTCACTTCTATTTCAGCTTCATGGGCCAAAACACCTCAGAGCTTATTATTCTCTTATCTAAGATTACATTTATTTAACACTACTTAGTGCAAAAAATGGCAATGTTTTGAAACATCTTGGAAGGTTTTTGTCCTTTTTTCTAATTTCTTGCTTCAATATTAGAATAAAGAAATTGGAAGTAGGAATTTCCACATTAGTATATATTTAAATTGAGGACATTGCAAAACACTGTTCAGCTGCCCAAAGCATTCTTTCCCTTCAAAACAGCATCTTCTCAAAGACATCTTCACTCAGAGGGACAAAGTCAGACACTTTGGTGCTTCGTCCAAATGGTCCATAAGTAAAAAAACAGCAATATCTGGACATATATCTTCAGTATACGCTGCTAAGAGTGAATTCCAAGCAAGTGTTTGTCTTATTTCTGGTGAAAAAACTGTCCTATTTGACTTAATACGAGCCACACTTACCTGACATGTCCAGAAAGATGTCAGTAGTGTTTTCCTGGGATAAGGACTCAATTTCCCATGAGCACCATCACCCACTGTCAGGAAGCTGTGTATTACCAAGGCGGGCATTTTTTTTGGAGAGCACGTCTTTTTAATACTGTGTTTCTTTGTTCAAGCAACTTTTCCCAGAATGCAAAGCAACAAGGCAATGCATTTATTGACAGTTACGTAGAGCTATTGTTTGAAATGTGACAACAATCAACTTTAAACTCAATTTCTAGAAGCAGTTTACAGCAGTACCCTGACTTACTAGTTTACCAACTTACGAGTATTTTGAGACACAAGCTGTTTCTGAGCAGACTATTTGCTCTGAGTTGAGAGCTAAAAGCCAGCTTCAGAGACCTGAAAAACTTCCAGACTTTATTCAAAAGAAACACCCAGAAAAAGTTACAACTGGGTGTAAGACGGTGCGATTTGATGACACTTCTTTAACTCGTTTAGAAACTTTCTGACAAGAAGGTTGAAATAGATCTCATTGGACAGGTTTTTGGAGAAAGTGTGGAGAAAAGGGAAAAATCAGCCAATCAGATTCAGTTATTCATTCCAGCCTTTCTCCTCCACCCCATCACCAACTTCAAGTCACCTGATCTCCAAGATAAGCGCTGAACATTATACCTCATGAAACTAGTTAATTGCACTCATCCTGTTATATTGTGTTTTTATGCAACTTTTATTATCTAGGAGTACAATTTTATTATTTAAAAACATGTCACAAAGAAAAGGATGGTTTTAAGTGGATCTGGAATGGGTTAATGACATTTCAATTCATTTCAATGGGGAAAATTGATTTCACAAATGAGTAATTTGAGTTACCAACTCCATCATGGAACGAATTAAACTCACAAGTCGCCTTATGAGGTACCACTTGTATATGTTTAGCGCTACTCACAGCCCAGTGCTCTGAGACATATCTGCACCATGTAATGTTAGTGAATCCTGGTGATGTCCTACCAGTGCTCGTCTACCAACTCCAACCTCACCAAGCAGAGCAAACAAAACCTGGTGTTTTATTGTTTCAGAGCACTGCAGCATGTCGGTTGGAATGAACATAAACAGATTATACCATGTTTTAGCCTTTGACCAGTGCTCTATCACTCTCCTGTTTAGCTTTCTTCAGCTCCTGTTTCCACCATTACTACTAAATAGATCACATAAATTGTTTTCAGCAGAGAAAAACACATAACTCTAATCTTACTGCTAAACCTTGTTGGCTGACACAGTGAGATCTACGTGCTGTAAATCAATCTGGTCCTCACCAATCAGACGGGGAAGCTGGTTTATAGCATTAAGAGATGACTGATTTTGGTGCTGAGAATCTTTTATTAAGTTGTGGATCATGAACAGACTAAAATACATGTGAAACTATTTAAAGATCACTACTAATGTTCTCTCAGAGCCTTTAAAACCAGCTCTAAGCACGTTCATGTAGTCAAAAACTATGGTGCAGTCATTCACACACTAGTAATACTTGTCTTGGCTTCAACATGCTCCTGCCCACTCACACGTTCTGAACTGCTGCTGCCTCCTGAATATTTTTGTTCTCTCACACATTCTCGCACACAAAGCTCCAACAGCTTCACTTGATATTTGATGCACGCAGCATTTGTAGCTGCACTTAAACACATTAAAGAGGACACTTCAGAGGATCAGGGGAGGGTTTCTTACCTATAAAGGAGCGTCTTTTGGTGTTGAGCTCAGTGGCCATGCGGACATCAGTGCACAGGTTCAACATGACAAGCATGGTGGCGATCATGATGATGCTCTGCCACAGCAGCAGTGTCTCAAAGTAGCGACCAAACCTGAGGGACAGAACAAAATAAAGAATGCAGTTTCAAGTGCTGTACTTCACAGGATGATCTGATCTTTGCTGTGGCAGCAGCACAGTGTGAAATAGATGTTATCCTGCAGGGAGAGGTATGAAGACAGCAGTTTGTTTGCTCCTAAAATAAATGTCTGCCACGTGAAGACAGGTCATGTATCTTTTACATGTGGGTCAATGACAAAAAGAGGGTCTAAACATATTTTTAAAAAGTTCTTTGAAAATGGATAAAAAACATATTTCTGAGAGAAGAATTATGTTTTCTAACAGATTTCAGTAGTTGACCAACATTTCAAAGTTTTTAGGTTCATTATTTTTTAGTATTTTTAATTTGAGCACCTAAAAATGTCAAGTGGCGCAACCAAATATATGAAAATATATTTATATGTTCCTGTTATTTTTTCTGTGTGAAATTATTGGCAAGTATCTCTCAAGTGTCTGTAATGACTCATACATTTTCATTTTGTGTTTCATTTCTTTTATGTGTGAATAAGATAAATAATTTGATGTTAAAATAACATTTCACATTATTACATTGGTTGTACCACCTGACATGGAAATTGTTCCAGTCACCAATGAAGTGAAAAAACCTTTTTTATCAGTATTTCAGAGAAATCTACAAACTTTTCCACTTGGTCACAAATGTCATTTGGGCTCCTCTGGCTGATGCAGTTTCCTGTTTCCTGTTTTATTCTCTTCACTTTAAAATAAAAGTCTAATGTTACGGTTGCACCACCCTGACATTTGACAAGGTGAAAATTACGGGACAAAAGTTTNTTTTTAATTTCCATTTACAATAACTGACATTCAATTTTTAGAGTTTAATTACTGTGGATACTTGTCAGGACGGTTGCACCACCTGACATTTTGGGGGTTTGAGGAACCAAAACACAAAAAAACATGTTATATTTTAATAGTTTAAAGATGTGTTCAAATAACACAGGTTTCATAGAATAAAGAAATACATGTGATGAAATACTCAATTCATGATGGAAGGAAATATTGCACTCGGACACAAAAAAGGGACGTCACGTCATTGACCCATGTATGAATCACACTTAGTTTGACTAAACAGTACCATTTTATTGTTGTGCACACATCAAACCATGAGTGTGTGTTGATGGTTACATGTGTACGGGCTAAAAATGTCAACCATCACTTCAGTAGATGCAGGAACAAACAAACTTTAAATGAATTACTCTGCTGTTGAAGCTCTTCTGACATGTTCTGTTTGTCTGAGAACATGGTGACGTTATTAGAAACCTTGTTAGTTAGGGTGACTGCAAACCCCAGACATGTCCTTATTGGTCACAAAAATTATGTATGGGAGGATTTCATCAAGTTCTGCAAAACGTCTTGGTTCTTCTCAGTTTGATCTACAGACCAAGGATTTTGAAACATAATTATTTTTTTTGCACAAGAGAAATGCATGTGGTGAAGCATTGTTATGGAAGCCTATTTCAACCAGTTAGAAAGTAAAAATGACTTGGCTTTGTTGGGAATTCTTGTGGTCCATATTAAGTCCAACTTCTGAGATAAAAATGTCAAAATTCTGAAATAAAAGTCAAGATTTAAAGACAATAATGTCATAGTTTTGACATGACAAGGTCAGAATTTTGAGATAATACAGTCAAATAAAGGAGGGAAAAGGCCAAAAAATGAGATATGGTTAAAATTATGAGGAGAAGAAGTCAAAATTCTGAGTCAAAATTTTACAAACATTATAAATTGGAGCATAAAAATGTCCATTCATCCATTTTCTTAACCGTCTATCCTGCTATTCACGGTTGCGGGTGGCTGGAGCCTATCCCAGCTGTCATTGGGCGAGAGGCAGGGTACACCCTGGATTGGTCGCCAGTCAATCACAGGGCTGACATAGAGACAAACAACCATTCATGTGCACACTGACACCTACGGGCAATTTAGAATAATCAATTAACCTAACATGGGCATGTTTTTGGTCTGTGGGAGGAAGCCGCACTTAGATTAAGTATAAATTATGTTTGAAAAGCCGCCAAAATTTGAGATAAAAATTAGAAAAATTGTGAGATAAAAGTCGAAGTTGTAAGATAAAAGTGGAAATTTTGACTTATATCTTAATACTTTTACTTGACCTTGAATTTTTTTACTTAATATGGCCAATAACTATAAATTAAAAATAAATAAAAAATACCAACAAAGCTAGTGTTTCATTTTCCTATTTATAACTGGCAGAAATAGGCTTCTTTACATTATCTATGCTATAGAAAATGGTCACTTGAATCAGAAAAGGAATCATTCAATGTGTTTTTTTTATTTTCATGACTATTTACATTGTAGATTCTCACTGAAGGCATCAAAACTATGAATGAACATATGTGTAGTTATGTACTTAACAAAAAAAAGGGGAAATAACTGAAAACATGTTTTATATTCTAGTTTCTTCCAAATAACCACCCTTTACTCCGATTACTGCTTTGCACACTCTTGGCATTTTTCAAGAGGTCGTCACCTGAAATGGTTTTCTCTTCACAGCTGTGTCTTATCAGGGTTAATTAGTGGAATTTCTGCCTTTATCAATGGGGTTGGGACCATCAGTTGTGTTGTGCAGAAGTCAGGTTAATACACAGCCAACAGCCCTATTGGACAACTGTTAAAATTCATATTATGGCAAGAACCAATCAGCTAACTAAAGAAAAATGAGTGGCTATCATTACTTTAAGAAATGAAGGTCAGTCAGTCTGGGAAATTGCAAAAACTTGAAATGTGTTCCCAAGTGGAGTCACAAATGAAAATGCATTGAATGAGAAGGTGTGTCCAAACTTTTAGCCTGTACTGTGTGTATGAGTAATGAAGCTACTTTGTCATCTTTGAAGATTTTTTCTATTCTCGCAGGATTTCACTGAGGACAGGTAGGGGTTCATCTTTTGGGGGGGGGGTTTAGAATATGATCATCTTACTGTTAGTCCAATCCATAATGAAATATTTGAGGAATTCCATTCAAAATGCAGTTTAAATGTAATATTTTCTGGATGTAGTAAAGAGCCCACACCAGCCCCAGAGTCAGAGTCAGGGGTTGTTACCTGAAGAGGATCCTCAGGATGTTGGCCACCAGCAGCACCAGACACACATACGTGGAGAAGCCCTCTGCATTCTGGGTCCTGCGGATGTCTCTGTACTGTGGGATGTAGGGGATGACCCCACCAAACACCATGGCTCCAGCTGCGACCCACGACACCAGCTGATTGAAGACGAACACCACCTGCTCGAACACCTCATCTTCCATCTTCAGCTGCTCACCTGGAGGAGGAAGAGAAGTCAAGTGACGTCAGCTGAGCTCCAGCGGCTGGATGAGTCTGTTTCAGGTGTTTTATCCTCGAAAGCTTCTTCCTTTAGTCGATGTTGTCACCTCCGGATTGTCCATGTAGCGTTAGTTCCTCCAGGGATTAGACAAAGAGGCGGCTACTGCCACGACATCAGTGTAAACCGAGCTGAGAGCTGGAGGACAGCGGCTCACAAACACCACAGAGCAACAGTGTTCACTCTGAGAGCATCAGGATGTGTCTGTTTTAATGCTGTACCGTGTGAACAAAGCGGTCAGAGGATAAAGCTCCTGTAGTCAGAGTCAGAGCATAATTTCTTCTTCTCTCCACAGGACGCCTCTCTCACTTCTTCTCCAACACTTGATGCTAACACTCACACTGTTTGAAACCAGGCTCCAAACTCACAGGGAGAAAAGTGTCCGAGTCTCTGAAGTGGAATAAAAAGCTTTAAAAAGTGATAAATATTTAAAACTGTCCTTTAATGTAGAGTCCAGAGCGTTTTGTAGTTCCACTGGAGAGCTCCTCCGTTACCGCACTTCCTGGAACGTGATACGTCACAACTTACGACGACAAGATGNTCTGACTTTTTTCTCAGAATTCTGACTTTGAGAAAAAAGTCAGAATTCTGAGCTTAAAGTCAGAATTCTGACTTTTTTTCCTCAGAATTCTGACTTTTTTTTGGGGGGGAATTTTTTTTTTTGTCTCAGTGGCCCTAATCCTCTTCCGTACCAAATAACTGTGTAATCACCAGGTAATCACTATAATATGATTGAATGTGTATGCCCAATAAAAGGCTATACAACCATCTTCTCAGAGCACTACATGCATAGGTACTGTCATAAAGTGAAAACAAAAACGAAAAAGTATGGTCAATAAAATAGTTACAATAAACAATTGAAAATTTGAAAAAGGGAAGTCCTCTGGGTGACTGGAATTTAGGATCTTTGTGTTTGTATCTTTTGGAAGACCACGTTTTGTTTTGTTCTGTTACTCTTAACCTTTTTTAATGGTAAATTTGGCAGATATATTCTTTTTCTTTTTTTTTCCTATTTCTATATTACTGGCACTATTATTATTATTATTAATGTTACTATTATTATTACCACTATTATTCTTATTATTAGCATTACTGTTATTAATATAAATCTATTGTTATTTCTATTATTCTTGCTATTATTGTTATTATAATTATTATTACTACTATTACAGCTTTTGTTTTGTTTTATTTGGCACTTTAACTATTATTCATTTATGTATTTAACACTATGTGTATCGATTTTATATAATGCCTATTTTTACAAGATGTATCTGTATCTTTACCAAAAAATTAAATAAAAAAAGAACTTGGGGGAAAATTTGAAAAAGGGTAAATGGAAGACGAATAAGACTTAAAAAAAAGAGGTAAGTAGGTTCACATAGAAATATGTGGAAGCCCATTTTTACCAGTTAAAAATATAAAAACTTGCCTGCGTTGGGATTATGTTGGCCGATTTTAAGTCAAAATGTTGGGATAAAAAGTCAAATTTTGAGATAAATGTCACATTTTTGAGGAAAAAGTAGTCAAAATTTTCAGAAAAAAACCCCAAAACATTTGACTTTTTGTCTCTTTAATTTTACTTTTTATCCTTAAATTTCTACTTTATTTGGGAAAAATGTTAACAAACATGTCAAAACGTATTCACATTTATTCTCTTTTCAGATATGATTCTTTTGTTTTTCCGAATTATCATTGCATTTGTGAATGTAGAGGCGCCTTATACATGCCGTTTTTAATTAATCTAACTCTACTTATTTTCTTGCCATTGAGGCTCATTTCTGCAAGTTAAAAATGTAAAAATGAAAAACTGGAATTTTTGAAATTTTTTCCCTAATGGAGTCAAAATTTTAGAATAAAAAGTAAAATAAAAAGAGACAAAAAGTCTAATGTTTCATCTTGTTATCTAAAAATTTAGGCTTTTCTCATAATTTTGACTTTTTTTCCTAAAATTTTGACTTTTTATCTGAAAATTTGAGTCTTTATCTCAACATTTTGACTTACAATGGGCCAAAGTAATCTCAACGCAGGCAATTTTCATTTGTTACTGGTAGAAATGGGCTTCCATATATTTCTGTTGTAACCTTCTTACTTTTTTTCCCCCCCTCAAAGTCCTATATTGCCTTCTGTTTACCCCATTTCAGATTTTCAATTATTTATTTTACCTGTTATATTTTCCATACTTTTTGTTTTTGTTTTCATTTTGTGTCAGTTTTATCTTACTTTTATCTTTTATCTTATTATTATAATCATTATCATTATTCTATTAATTATTTAACTTTTTCATAATCATTCTTCTGCTTCTGTTTCTTTTACTCCCTCTCACCTCTGATCCTTATGCTCTTTGCTGAACATCATTAAACTTGAACCCCTGAATCAGGTTTTATCATTGCATTGTTTTATAATTGAGTTTTTGTTTATTTTGATTATTTTGTTTTGAGATTTCTGCTAAAACACTTTTTATGATAGTGTCCTTAAAGAAGCTATATCATAAAGTTGTATGTAATATTATTATCTTTTTTTTTTTTTGTTCAAATGTGCTGCTTCTGGTCTTAGTTGGGACACACTTGTAAAAGATTTGTTTTTAGTTTTCCTAATCTCAATGGGGATTTTCTGTTTGAATAGAATTGGAATAAAAAAATAGAAAAATAAAGCTCTAATCCCTTTTCTTTTCCCTTCATTCTTTGAGTTATTTTTTCTGTGTAGAATTTCAAGGATAAATGCTGTTTACACTGCTTTTGTTACTTGGGTTCATACTGTGTTTAATTTTTCTTTTTGCCTGATTGTCAAAGTACTTGACAAACCCATCTTTTAAAGGTGCTATAAAAATAAATGCATTCATTATTATTAACGTGTAACAAAATTAGTCTAAGACTGTGGATTAAGATGGCCTAAAAAATTTTACTTTACAAAAACATTACATTTATTATAAAAAACAACTTGCAGCAACTAAAGAATGTTGCCCTTATTGTTTTGCCCAGTTGAGATAAATAATTCATACAACCGAGGCTATTTTCGTTGACTCAGCTCTCCCAGAAGTTCCCTCAAATTTCACACAGTCATGAAGACAGACATGAAGCAGAGCGACAGGGGCATAAAATCCAGATTATGATGATTTATTAAACCTTAATGGAAATTACGTAACCTCTGTCATCTGTCAGTGGGATCCAGGATAATCTCTTATGTAAAAAGCTTTGGGATGGGAGGAATGTTCCCTCTCACTCACAACCACCAAAACACACAGTGACCCTGCTGACGGGGAGCTGCACAGACTCCACAGAGCTGGAATAATGTTTTACCTTAGACAGGCAGCATTCCTCTGTGGAGGTCAGAGTCAAGCTGGTCAGGAGCATAAAATGAGAAATAGTAACTTTCACTATAAAATCATGATGATGATGATGATGATGATGATGATGCTTTATTGTCAGATGCTAGATCTGAAAACATTTCTTTTTTCTATTTCTTTTTTTTCTTTTCTTTCTGTCTGTATTTGTGTTGTTTTTTTATTTGTGTGCTCCTGCTCTATTTGTAGGAAAACGGGCCCCCTGTTACAAGCTTTAAACTGCTTCTTTGGGGTCACCCTTTCCACACATCCACTGTGACATCTATTGTACATATGTATATGTATATGTATATGTATATGTATATGTATATGTATATGTATGTGTATATTTATATGTATATGTATGCATGCATGTGTATCAGTGTTAGCCAAGGTTGATGTGTGTGAATAAACTTAACTAAACTAAAACAGCAATTCTGTCACACACAATTCAGGGGACAATATACACAAACATACATAAAACATTTAACAGGAAAAATAAAGTTAAATGTGTACTCAAATTAAGAGCTCACTGATTTCGTATGATTTAAAAGCAAAATTATGGTTCATTTTTATTGTAAAGACACTTGATGTATGATTTATTATCTCCTGGATTGGCATTTGCTGGTAAAAAAAAAAAAAAAGGTAAAATATGATGTTGCTTTTGGCATTGATTCATCATAAGGCTGAATAGCAATTTCACATGAGAAAAAATTAACTCTTCATTTATTTTTAAAAAAAATAGACGTTAAATAATGCTATTTCTTTCTTATAAATATTTCTGTATGAAAGACTTCTTCATCAAGGAGCTTTATTTTGAAAGGGCAAAGCGGAAGTGGTGCTTTCCTCACCCCTATGACTCAACGCACCGCAAAGTTATGGGAGTCACAGCCCTCACTGTTGAAGCAGAGCAGAGTTAATAACACACCGTGGATGTTTCTCTGTGTTTTAGCAGAAAAACAAACTTATTTGGTTTTCACAGGAGGAAAGAAGCTGAATTCTTGAGCTGACTTTAATGGGATGATCTTCTTTCTGTTTGATCTGAAGGAACGATGTCACACAAAGACGATAAAGCAGCTGAAGACATGACAGAGGCGGTAGGTAGGTTCCAGCTGACTTTGATTTCTTGAGAATGAAACCTTTTCTGACCTATTTGTGTCTCTGCTCCCAGATGGAAGAAGCTCTGCAGAAAGTCAAAGAAGAATTTCAGGCAGTTTCTGAGCAAATCGAGTTCAAAAATATCCTTTTTGTTTCCTGTCACAGGTGAAGCCACACATACACACCTGTACTGAGTTTCACTTTCAATGAACAGCTGGGTTTAACATTGAGGCAGCACAGGTCTAAATTATTTAATCACATGTTCAGCTAGGAAATATCACAAGACATAGTAATGAAATAACCTTCATTAAGTTGATCAGCAAGTTTTTTTTTTTTTTTTTTTTTTTTTTTTTAAGGGGACTGTGAGAACAAATTCATAAACTACTGTCACTTTACATTCTGAGAAAAGTTGTTGTGAATGAAGAACATTAAAGAAGCTCTACTTTGTTTCCTTCCAAAACAAATACATGCCCTGTAGTGCAGCAAAATTGTGAGAATGTTTCAGAGTTGGAAACTTTCCATGGGGATTTTTCAGGAATTTATTTTAAAGAGACTCTGAGGACTTTTTAAGTGATCTTGAAAAGGTCTCATCTCTAGATCAGTGGTTCCCAACCTTTCGCGGCCCACCTCTGACCATATAATTATGGTGGCTGTATAGTGCCTTGTTAGCGCTTGATTTGTAACAAAGACCCAAATGTAAGAAAAAAAATGTAATAAAACCTGAAATGTGATAACTGGTCAATGATGTAACAGATGCTGAGCCCAGAAGGTAAAAGTCATTTGCCCACGATATAACAACTTGTTAAATGTTGGGCCAGTGATTATAGTCTTGGGTTATACAATATTTGTTTAATCAAATTTCAGGGTTTTGTTAAATTTGGGGTCATGTTACATGTTGGGCTTTAACTTGCCCTCTTCAAGGACTTTTCTTATATACAAATGTTTGAACGTGTTGAATATCCTTACAAATATAACCAAGTTTTAATATTTAAACATTATTCTGTACATTTGTATCTTTATATAATTACCCTTCATTAAAATTCAGACTATTTTGAAAATAATTTGGTGGCCCACTTGCAATATCTCCGCGGCCCACCAGGGGGCCACGGACCACAGGTTGGGAATCACTGCTCTAGATTAATGGTCATTATCCCCAATTTAAAGTGGGATTATCAGCACTCAAATAGGCTATTTCTCAATGCTAATTCCTAGCTTTCTGATTGGGACTGATTGGGTCGGATTTGGCCTGTCTTTGGCCAAAGTCTTCATGACAACACCACAAAGGCTGACCAAGTTTAGCAGCAAGAAGAGAGATCTGTGTTTTTCTTTATTGAAAACTATTTCTGTGATAGATTCAGTTGTAATGGTGGCAACAGGAGCTGGACTGTTTGACAGAAAAAGGACAGAGGAGCAGGAGAAAGCCAAGCAGGAGAGTGATAGAGCACAAGCTAGAGGCTAAAACACGAGCCAAAGGCTGAAACACAAGATAAAGGCTGACACGTGGGGCGAAAGCTAAAACGCATATTTAAGCTACAACACCAGCTAAAGGGTGAAACATGGGCAGAAAGGTATAACCCAAAAAAAAAAGCTAAATATTTTACCAAAGGCCATATCATGGGCTGGAAGCTAAAACATGAGCTAGAGGCCAGGACATGAGTGAAGCTGTTTTTGCATAATAAGGATTCACCAAGTCACACGGCACCAATATGCTAATTGTAGCCAGCTATTAAACAATGGGATCATCTCAAAAAGTTTGCTTGTTCTCATGTTTTAAACCACAGCGCTTTGTAACAGTTGATATGTACGTTACCTCGTCTCATCATGTCCTGTTTAAGTCATCTTGAATAAAGACAAGTAAAGTTAAAAGTAAGCTCTGACCCCCATTCATCTTTTAAATCAAATGCACGTGTCATTTTATCACAACACTTTGTGGGAGTCAGCCAGAGGGGGGCGCTTTAAATATATTCTGCTCACAACTGCTTTAACTGCATTTACCTTGTTATATACATGTAGAAATATTGAATATTTTTTATTTTCAGTTTTAATAAGCAGATATACATTATAAATTATATTTTTTAGGAATTTTCCCTGACTACACCATTTATAAACAACACGCATCCGTTTTTAGAGCTGTAGAGCTTTAATGGTTTCTTTCAAAGACAACAAAACGCATGAATGGTGAAAAATAAAAGAAGATTCAGGTATTTACAACAGTCTGGACATTTTCCTTATCTCCCAAAGAAGTCCCATTAAAAAAAAAAGTCTAAATATTTAGTTTAGCTTCCTTCAGGCCGCGCTTTCTTCTCTTTAAGGACTTATACCTCATTGTCTTCAATGGCTGCTGTCCACTTTTGACAGTTTTATGGACAAATGAACAGATGGGTAGATTAAAGCTGGTATTTAAAAACCAAGCTAGCTAGCTTGCAACATAGGCTGTGTATTTAACTTGAGATCAGGAACTGACAAAAATCTCTCTTCTAGCTTGCTAGCTAACTAAAGAAGTAGTGCCAACATTTTTCATTACAAGCTAAAGCGTCACGTGCTACCTACCAGCAACTTACACTACCTGGCTGTACAAGGAACATTTTTTGGATTTCATTGTTCATTACCAGTTTGACAAAGTTAAGTTAGCCAGCTATCACTAAAAGTAATTGATTTACCGATGCTAGCATGCAAATTACTTGTGTTTGTCAGTTGGTGGTCTAATCTAGCTAAGATAACAAAAAAAAACTGGCTAGCTAACTGGCTAAGCCAATAGGTGCGAGCCTCCTACTTGGTAATTACTGCATGGATGATTATCTTTCAGCTGGCAAAAAGTTGTTTAACACCAGCTGATGATGAATTTCTGTACAAACAAAGCAAAGGATCCTCAAGGGATTGAACAGCTGTGAAGCCTTAAGAAAACCACTAATCAGAAAGGCTAACTGGGAAAAAGCTTGAGTTTGCCAGGGAGCAAATATTGAACTTTGGAGGAAAGGAAGGTCTGATGAGTCCAGATGTATCCTGTTCCAGAGTGATGGGTGCATCAGGGTAAGAAGAGAGGCAGGTGAAGTGATGCATCCATCATGCCTAGTGCCTACTGTACAAGCCTGTGGGGGCAGTGTTATGATCTGGGGTTGCTGCAGTTGCTCAGGTCTAGGTTCAGCAACAGTATGTGCTCAAAGAATGAGGTCAGCTGACTACCTGAATATACTGAATGACCAGGTTATTCCATCAATGGATTTTCTCTCCAGAGTGATGGGTGCATCAGGGTAAGAAGAGAGGCAGGTGAAGTGCCCATGGAAACTTTGCAACCCTTGACATGAGTCATGTCTTTATGACAGTTGAGGATGGAAAATGGGAAACTGGACAATTCTGACTGCCGGTGTCACTGCAATCAACCCTAAACAGGAAGTCCTGACAGAGACTGTAACCAGGAAACAACATTTAGCTCATCAAGTTTAAATAGAAACTTATAAAGATACAGTTTGCTGAAGTTTTGAGGTGCTCATTACAAGTCATCTCAAAATATTTCATTATATATTAATTATGTTGTGTTTTACGTGGTGTTTGCTGTCTGACTCCTGCTTGTACCTGATAGTCTGAGCCTTAACCCTCACACTGGCTCAGATGGAAACTCGCATTGGTGACCTCCAGAAGGATGTGGCTGCGTTCATGACACAGGCTGGCATGGAGGAGGAGGCCGGTCTGAAGTAAGACGTCTGGTGTCATCCATTGAGATGAAGCTCTGCAGCTGTTTACAAAGCTCCACACATTCATCAAAAACCAAAAACCAGGTTGGCTCGAGGTCACAGAAGTGATTAGTGTGCTTCCAAATAGATCTTGTTTCACATTAAATCTTATGACTTTACACCAAATACTGACTTATTTTGTGTACACATTCAGATCTCTGTTAGCACATGTCCCCAAAGTTCACATGAACGCCTCATTCAGATGTGAGTGTGAGATGTTTCACCACCAAAGAGGAGTAAAAAATCATCTGAGCTTGCATTTAGCAATAACTTTTACCTCAACATGTAACATCTAACATGAAGCAGCTCTCTAAGGCTAAAACCAACATGATATCAAAGAGTCTTTTGTTTTCTAACCAGAACTGTAGATCATACATGTATATTTCTTGTTTATACAACAGACAATAAAGTGTTTTTCTTTACTTCATTCCGTGAATGTTTGAGCATTCTTTGAATCTTTTCTCTGGTGTAAAGTGAGGAATATGAGCTATGGTTGGCTTTTCTGACTGTAACAAGAGTAAGAAGTTTCTAGGAACAGTGCCAGAGTGCTCATCACAGAAAAGATGTACAGAATCCCTACAGGATGTTACGAACGACTTCAATCAGGACTGTGGGATTTTAGCCTAACAGTGATTCCTTATATAACCAAACCCCCCAAGCACTTTGAGACTGTTGATCTGTTTATGGGTCAATGACAAAAACAGGGTCTAAAAACGTATTTTTAAAAAATTCTTTGAAAATGGATAAAAAACACATTTCTGAGAGAAGAATTATGTTTTCTAACAGATTTCAGTAGTTGACCAACATTTCAAAGATTTTAGGTTCATTATTTTTTAGTATTTTTAATTTGAGCACCCAAAAATGTCAGGTGGTGCAACCAAATATATGAAAATATATCTATATGTTCCTGCTATTTTTAAGTTTCTGTAGTGACTCATACATTTTCATTTTGTGTGTTTCATTTCTTTTATTTGTGAATAAGATAAATAATTTGGTGTTAAAATAACATTTCACATTATTACATTGGTTGTTCCACCTGACATGGAAATTGTTCCAGTCACCAATGAAGTGAAAAAACCTTTTTTATCAGTATTTCAGAGAAATCTACAAACTTTTCCACTTGGTCACAAATGTCATTTGGGCTCCTCTGGCTGATGCAGTTTCCTGTTTCCTGTTTTATTCTCTTCACTTTAAAATAAAAGTCTAATGTTACGGNTTTAATTTCTCAACAGCTTTAAAAAAATTTATTTGCAAAGAATGTTTTATTTAAAAAGGTTCAAGCATAAAATAATGCCACTGTATTTTTAATTTCCATTTACAATAACTGACATTCAATTTTTAGAGTTTAATTACTGTGGATACTTGTCAGGACGGTTGCACCACCTGACATTTTGGGGGTTTGAGGAACCAAAACACAAAAAAACATGTTATATTTTAATAGTTTAAAGATGTGTTCAAATAACACAGATTTCATAGAATAAAGAAATACATGTGATGAAATACTCAATTATGATGGAAGGAAATATTGCACTCGGACACAAAAAGGGACGTCACGTCAATGACCCATATATAAAGGTAGTAAAAGTAAAGCATCAACGCTTTATATAATGTAAATATCGCTTTACCCATGCTGCTTATTGCTTTTGGTACTTACTACTTATTTTGCACTTTTTGTTTGTAGTATTGCTTATTTCATTTCCTCTGTCCTATTTGTTTTCTTACTGCTGTATCGTATTGAGAGCTATGATTACACTGAATTTTCCCCTGGGACTACTTAAGTATTTCTGATTCTGATTATTCATGATGCTGAAGAAATCACTGAATCTGTCTGTAAACTGATTAAAATGCTCTGTTCTAAAAATAACACAAGGCTGTCACAAGCCTTGAAGAGACAGCAGCTAGAAAGGTTCGTTTCAGAAAAAAAACAGGGATTTTATTTTTAACTGTAGATCAGGTAAAACTTCCTCTCTGATTTACTGCACAGTCACAGAGACAGATTTAGCCTCAATGGCTGATTTACAGCTGTGGTTCCCGGCTAGTTGTTCGTAGACGACTTAAAATACAATTGTAAAAGTTTAAGATACAGTAAAATACATTACATTTATAATTAGAGCAGGCCTAATCACAAGGAAAAGAAACACAAAACATGTCACATACAGTTGGAACAAAGCAGATCAAAGCAGTTCATGCAATAAAGACAATACTGTAACAACAAGGGGCAAAAATAATTATAGAAGCAACACACAAGACACAACATGGAGGCAGGCAGCACTGCTTGCCCCCCCCCCAAAAAATGTTGCAAACAAAGAAAAAGGTCACTCTCTAATAATTCGATGGGACGCCTTTGATTACAGCACACATTTGCAGTTGCATTGTTTACAAAAGCAACCCTGAACACCACAGGCTTGTACAGTAGGCACTATGCTGGATGGGTGTATCACTTCACCTGCCTTTCTTCTTACCCTGATGCACCCATCACTCTGGAACAGGGTAAATCTGGACTCATCAGACCACATGACCTTCTTCCATTCCTCCAGAGTCCAATCTTAATGCTCCCTAGCAACTGAAGCCTTTTTTTTCCACTTAGCCTTATCAGTGGATATTTTTAAAAGCTACAAAGCTGTTCAATCCCAATCCTTTGAGTTCCCTTTACATTGTGCATGTGGAAATGGTGTTACTTTACTCTCTAGGAAAAACATACTGAAGTTTTCTTTGATTTGATTAGGCCAAACGATGAACTGATTGCTGACTACGACCATTCAGGATTTTTTCCAACCACATTTTTTCCTGGAAGACGATGGGTCCCCACTATCCTTCCAGTTTTTAAAAATGCATTGGACAGACCTTAACCCAATTTCAGTCGATTCTGCATCAGTCTCCTTACATGTTTTCTCTGCTTGATGCCAATGATTTGACCCTTCTCAAACACACTAACATCTTTTCCACAACCACAGGATGTGTCTTTCACCATGGTTGTTTAAGAAATGAGAAGTTACTTATTACACCAGCTGGGGTTAAATAACTTGTTTCCAGCAGAAAGATAATCACTCGTGCGGTAATTATCCAATAGGAAACTCTTACCAATTTTCTTAGTTAAATCCAGGTGTTGACTATTTTTTGGCCAGGCAGTGTATCTGACAAGGATTAGTGTATGCAGTTGTAGTTGTCTTAAAAAAAAAGCCCCTGGACTCTTGTTATGAAGTATCTGTACTTCAGTTATTGAAGAGCTGGTAGAGATTGTTTTGGATTTCCCTTCAGTTAAGCTGGGGAAAAAAAGAAGAGTGAGGAAGAAAAGCTCTGAGGCAAAGCTGGACTGGAGCTTCAGTATTTATTCTCTGAGCAGACGGCACTGGTGTTAAAAAGAGTATTATCACCCACCTAATGTCCCTCATGCATGTGTGTCGAAGTTAGTATAAGGGTCAATGACAAAAAGAGGGTCTAAAAACTTATTTTTAAAAAGTTCTTTGAAAATGGATAAAAACACATTTCTGAGAGAAGAATTATGTTTTCTAACAGATTTCAGTAGTTGACCAACATTTCAAAGTTTTTAGGTTCATTATTTTTTAGTATTTTTAATTTGAGCACCCAAAAATGTCAGGTGGTGCAACCAAATATATGAAAATATATTTATATGTTCCTGTTATTTTTTCTGTGTGAAATTATTGGCAAGTATCTCTCAAGTGTCTGTAGTGACTCATACATTTTCATTTTGTGTGTTTCATTT